>VDFB02092367.1:0-27231 GCA_007258455.2 Sequoia sempervirens | reverse complement strand
TTAAGAAACCCAAGCCTACAAGCATCGGACTTTCCCATCTCAAATGATTACCCCCCAAATCCAAATTCTTGAGATGCTTCAATTCAAGCAAGCCTTAACTCATATTTCCATAAAGGAAGAAGCTGTGGATATCCAACTTGGAGACCAGTCTACCCATCTCCACTTCATCACAATGCACACCCCTCCATGTACAACAGTCATCTCCCTTCCAAGAGGTGAGAGCTCCATAGTCGTCATCTAAACTTTCTCTTATAGTCAAAAGAGCTTTCAATTCGTGGAGAGGACATCCATGGAGACAATGAGATGGTAAAGGAGGACATCCAAACCTTTCATGCGAGACATAATCTTTCACCGCTTTTGTCCGGGGGCAATGTCCTTCCGCAGCATCATTGAAGTAGCCAACTCTTTGGGTTTCCTCTATAAAAGGAAAAGGAAAATGCCTAGAAATTCTTAGGCTAACAGATTAGACGAGAAAGTCGATTTTCAAAGTACTGTGACTTCCCTTGATTTAAAGAAAGGAAGACCTAGCATAGCCTTTCATCGGAAAAGTAAAAACTAATTGTTGTTCCATATTAAGACCTTTGGAGAGGACAAATGACTCACGAACATGTAACGAACGCTGCACGTCTATTATCCCCCATTGACACTCAATAATCGCTGTTAAAATTTTATTGTTCTAATATAATTATTAATTTTTAGCTTGACAACAACCAGACGAACAGGACAGTGCCTAAAAAGTCGCTCGTTCCAGATTTTTAAAAGATTAGATGGAAAAGTAAGTGCTGTGCGTGGCCTACCATTGTTCGTACAAGCAGTACTTTTTCTACTCTTAAATCGACCCAGCATAGATTTCGAATAGGAAAAATATAACAAATGGAGCTCCACATGAACAGTATTAACACGAGTCTGTCTTTTCCCATCCTATTTAGAAGCTTGCCATTCTACTTTTATCACATGGCTAGGAATTGACTGAAGATGGCAGAGACTTGTTTAACAGATTGACGGGCACAACTTTGCATGCTATTGATGAGATGAAGTGGTGTATCATATGGCTTAAATTTATTCTAAATATTTTCATTTACGGTCCCTCATACTAACTATTGAAGATACATTTTAGTATATTTGTAGTATACATATCTCTTTCCAATTATATTTCTGGGTTTAGTTTATTTTTAAGAAAATATAATAATTAATTTGTAAGTAATAAATTTTTTAAAATTTTATTTATGATATTTGGTATCTTGATTTTTTATGAATATTTTGTGATCTATGGGATTACATTTTTTAGTGGATATTACATAGATATTTAGTGGATAATATGACTATATAAACAAAAGTTTAAGTCATTCTTTTAGGTTGAAAATAAAATGCCTAAGTTGCACTCTTATTATGAGCTATTAATAGAGGCCCTTACACCATTCAAATTTCTATTTCCTCATCTTCCTCAAAATTATGAGTAAAAAGAGAAATCATCCATTCAATACCAAAATGGTTAGTATGACTCACCACTTGTTTTAGGAATTTTATTGTCTTCTTCGTCTTCCACTTCCTCCTATTTTCCAATTGGGCATTGTTGGTGTAGACAAATGGCCTCCATCTTGCTATCAAGGGTCTATGTTCCTATTGTGTAGCTCTAGTCCCCATGGGAAGCCTCAAACCAAAATATGTACAACCTATAAATTTTCATTAAGATCATTGAGTAGATATTTTTTAATGATCACATCTGTATGGTGTTAATAGTTGCCTTGTCCTCTCTTAAATCAAGAAGAATCCCTATGAAAATGGATGCAACACCTGAATTAACTCAATAACTATGGTCAATATACAAGAACCAAAATCTATTGAATGATTTACAATAAAAGGATTTGTTTACTTTTAAAGAGTTCCCTTAGGTGTAGTTCAAAAATTACCCCAAGGAATGTAATCTAGGCAATGTTTTCAATCAAATGCTCACTTATGTCCATATTAAATGGTGAGTCAATGTAGTCTACCTAGGACACTTATTATGTGGTTTGTTGTTTGTACACAATTCTATTGTTTCCTTCAATTCCATAATAACTAGGAGATGTCATGATTTGTTTCCTTGTAGGTTTAAATTAACATGTGGGAATAGATTACCACCCCTAAATTTTGTGAATGCTATAGAGTAATTCATTTCATTGTTTATTTTTGCATATTTTAGGCATCTAACCCATAAAAGCCAATTGTAGTGCCACTATTCCCAAGCATTACTATTATTTCTTATTGAACTCTCATTCATCATTTCAATAGCATATTTTGCTAGATAATCAAGTTGCACCATTACCTTTCCTATATATGTGTGTTGTATGGAGAAGGAATTTAATAAACCAACCTATAGAAGTATGCTATTAATTTTCTAATTACCTTACCTATATTTTCATATCAAGTTGATTCTGACCATAGAATAAACTTCAATTAACATTCCTAAATTTATATTAATTGTATATTTGTATTCCAAGGTCATTCTTGTGCATCTACCTCATTGTTTGTTTGATCCTCTAACTTATTTAAAGTGGTGATAGCTAGATTATCCTATAAATATGAAATTACACTTCCCACTCAAAAAATTCAAGCTTTCATCTTGCTTCTTTGTCAAAATTCATTTTATTCTGGAACCATTTGAAGGAGACATCGATTTTATATGTTGTCTCATTATTTATATTTACTTTTCCCTATTGTAGTATCAGAAATTGACACCCTTGATAATTTCACATTATGTTTTGTCCCCCTAATTTATTTGACTTAATTAAGTTCCTAATTTCCTAAATTATGCATTCCAAGGCCTAATTTTACCATTTTTTGAAGGATTGCAAGCATTGAATAAATGCATCTAGTTATTACTTTGCTCCTGATTAAGTGGATCCGAGAAATTTAGTCCATGACCAATTCTCCCATGGGTGAATGGCCCCCTTCTTATCCAAGACCCAAAATTAAATATGTTGTTGGCAAAATTTTAACATCCAAAATTTAAATTTCAAGTGTTAGCTATTGGAATCTAATTTTTGGAAAACTAGAACAATTACATATAAATTCCTAGTTATTTTATTGTTTTGAAATCTAACAAGAAATATATTGGAAAACTTATGATCAAGAGCACTATTGAGCAAGTCAAGAGAAACATTTCAAATATTTATTGCAACAATTCAAGATCCAACATAATTTCAAAGTTTATGTGTGCTCATGTTTATGTTTTGTGAAGGCTAACTTTTGTTGTAGATCTCCAAAGCATTCAAGCATTTAAGAAAGCAAGATCTCAATCCTTGAGGTAGTGTGCATGAATTCAGTCCTTCAAGGAAGCTATTGAAGGGTGGTGAGTTGTAGTAATTTTTGATTTCATCATTCCTTCCTTTCAATTATCCATTTATCATTGACATTACCATTGTGGAACTAGAAACACTTACACGAGGTTTGACCGATGAAATCCCCTTAATAACCCAACATTTATTATCTTTGTGAATGTGTAGAACTCAATTTTTGAAGGGGGGTTGAATGTAGATTATCAATTGTTGCATCTGAAGCCCTAAAAGCTACCAAAACTATGAAAACTCAACAACAAAATTTACTAATGATATTATAAAAATCCTACAATTGGGAATAGAAGATCAGATCCAACGTCAAAGGACCCCAAATCAAATTTAGGACCCCTTATCAAGGGCCCATATGACCTAGGTGATTGCGTCCATCTTTGCATGTGCTAGATCCAACATTTTTATGATAGGTGCACAATCTCTAATACTTCTAAGATACACCTATAGTTTGTTGTTTCAGTTTATTTTCTTTCAGGATATTGCATTTTACATATTAGGTCATAGTGTTCAATTAAGTTAATAATTTCAAATCCATTTTCAAGGCCCTAAGAATACAAATCCAGGTCTAATTGGATCACCTTCATGGTTGATAGTCAATCTATTCACCTTGATGATTTTTCTTCTAATATAAATTTGAAAAAGGGCTAAAGTAATCTTAGGTTTTACATTTTAACTTAGATCCCACCCCACTTTTCATATGTTTTATTTTGGTGAACTCAATATTTTGGCATCTTAAAACCTTCTGAATTTGCATTCATTCATCCTAGATCTAGGTTTCCCATCATCTTGTCTTTCATTTCTCATTTAGGGTTTCATATTTGCATCATAAAATTCATAAAAATCCAAAAATATTGCATCCATATTACATCATAGCTTGCATTAGGGCATGTTTTAGTCTTTTATAGATCATATTTTCATTTCAAAATTGCATTAAAAAATGTGTCATTTTGTTCCAAAATTGTCATACATTTACATTTGCATTGCACTAGAAAATTCCACAAAAAATCACTATTAAACCTGTTTGCAAACAAGAAAAGAAAATTAAGCAATAACTTAGACATTCAGATTTTCAGTTTCTAAAACCCTAAACAAGGACTCAGACACCCTTGGGTGACCCTATCCTTGTATAGGTGCATCAACAAAATTTTTCATAGTTGTATGTCTTTGTTTACTCAATTTGTAGGTACTTGAAGATATTTGTTTTGGAATTAGTAATTTCATGGTTTTAGGAATTTGGTATATAGTTCATAAAGGTGAAAGAAAGTGCAATGTTTTTGTTTCAAAATTGCATCAAAATCATCATTTTTAGGCCTTTGTATTTTAGAATCAATAAATTATTGCATTTTAGATCTAAAATTTGCATTCATAACTTGTTTAAACATCATCAACATCATTGCATACTTACATTTTGCATCAAATTGGGACACATTAAGCAAATTCTATAAATTTATTTATTATTACAATTGTCTGCAAGTAGAATCAACAATCTTAAGTAGTGTAGTACACATTCATTGAACATGGAACTTTCAGAACCATTGACCAAGACTCACCCTTAGGAAGCCCTATCCTACTTGTCTTGGACAAACAAAATTTCTCTCGGACCTCTACTATTGTGTTTCTTATTTTATTTTGCTATTTGATTTCTATTTCTAGTTATTCTATTGTGTTTGTTTAGTGTTCATCTTAGGTACACTTAAGTGTTTTGGAACTTGTATGAGTTTCATAACATGGTGTCCTATTGCCAATACTTCAATGAGACATAGTTAGAGACTTATGGCATCCGATGTTGGTTTCACATTTGTTGTGGATCATGAGTTTTATAACTCTTTCCTACCAAGTGTTGTCAATACTCAATCCATCTTGGACTCTATTCATGACGCTACCATACCAATGTCAACCTTATTGTTGGTGTAAATAAGTATTTTACTTATTACACTTTACTTAAGCTTACTTAGGGAATGCATATCATTATAGGTTGCGCTTGTGACACCTAGTTATTTGCATCTTGCATCTAGGTTTGTGCATACATTGAGAGATATGAGTTGGATACTTAGGGAAGTGTGTGTAGGATAAATTCCACTCTTTGTGGTGTGATCTAGTTATCACCTTTTTATCTCCACTTTCGTGGCATGATAATTTGACCTTTGGTGGGTGATCCACCTTTCATGGAATTATCTATTATTTCTCTCTACCTACCTTACACATGATTGTGACACTTGTCTCATTCATGTCCCTTCATTGTGTCCTAGCTTGGCTTAATAAGCAAGCCTTGTACATGCTTGTAATCAAGTCCATCTTCATTGTCTATCTTCATGTACATCTTCATGCATATTGAGAATACAGTCATTGTATTCTCTCATCTTGTCTCTCTCTTTTGTGCTATGTTTAGCTGGAGGTCTTTTGTATAGCCATTGTTAGGAGATCTTAGTTTGTGTGAAGGTGATCAAGAGGAAAATATGAGGAGCAACAACATTTTGGTGCATCTTAGACTAGATCAGGCCTCAAATTTGAATTCAGAAGGCTATTTTCAGTCAAGATAGCCTTTTCTTTCATCAAAATCCGACATGGTGAGCTCTAGATTAGAAAAAATTGCCAATTTGGGTATTTTTTCAAATTTTCTATAGTTTTGAAAAAAATTCAGTTTTAAATTTACCTAACAAAAACTCATTGAGAATTTTTGAAATGTTTTAGAAAAATTAAAAAACCCCCTCTAGAAAAAATTATTTGGGGTTTGTTTATTTTTTGTAAAATTCAAGAATTATTCAATTTTTTGATTTTGATAAATAAAATTAAAAAAAATAATATATATATATATATATATATATATATATATATATATATATATATATATATATATCACGATTACCCTATAGATGCTTGTGTATCCCCATGATACCATTAGTACTCTGTTGCGGAGAAAAATCTTTGCCAAGTGGCAGCTTTGTAGCAACGAACCTCTAGCGACCATCAAAAGCAAATAGGAAGCAAAAACTAGTATAAAGGAATATTATATCATTTTTGAAAGATTCGCCGATACCCATGGCGATCCATATAGGCATTAATATTAAGCTTCAAAACAGAATATTCAGCTATGGGGGAATATTTTGTTTTGATGGTTGGTGAGCGTAAATTTAATCAAAGTGGAGTAGGCGAATATTCCTTGTAGAGACTGAGTATATTCTTTTTGTGAATTGTGAGCCATCAACTTTAACATAAAGTTGTTGGCGTCGACACTACATCAACATTCTAAAAAAAATTTCCCCACGTCCAATGAGCTTTTCAATTTTGTATTTCAACTTCATGGAAGCCCATAACTTGCTCATTTTGGCTCCTTTTTTTTAGCAATTTTTTTATTTGGGCTAAATTTTTCATTAATTTGTTTGGTATTACTTGGTTTTTGATTTTGGTGGACAAATTTGTAGGTGTAGTTTTTCATATTTGTACTGTCGATCTCATTTATGCAACTTCGAGCCGTTCGAGGGCACATATGAACTCCTTTTAGGGTGCCATTTTTTTTAAGTGCATGATTTTCATCTACTTCTTGAATTTACCAATTAGTTTGAAGCATTCTTTAGTGAAAGTTTTGTACTTTCGGCATATGGTCTTTTTGGCCTGTTTGGCACTTGTATTGCATAGATATGAATTGAGGTCTTTGCTTCATTGTTCTAGTCTGTTCTCAGCCTATTTTTGGAAAGTTTTAAATCATAATTCATAATTCCACTTAGCCAACTTGCAAGTGGCCTATTGTACACACACTACATTATAAAGTGCTAAAATCATCTCTTTTTTTGGGGGGGTGGTTCCTTGATTGAGTGAATTTGGGGGGGTGTATCTTGTGTGATTGTTCCTATTTTCTCTCTTTTGCTCTTGCATTCCATCATGGGTTCATCTAAAGTTCCACTCTTAACTGCACATAATTATGCTACATGGAAAGTATGTGCACAGAGTAAACTAATGGAAAAAGGTTTAATTTACTACATTGATGGAACCATAACTGCATCTTTCAATCCTAAGGCAGATCCAACTACATATATGGATTGGATCACTAAAACTTCTATGGAATTGGGTACACTAAGAAAGTTCATTTCAGATGATCTCCTTTTTCATGTTGATAAATGTACTATAGCCAAGGAAGCTTGGGATAAACTTGCCAATTTGTATGGAAAGGTTGATAAGGTTAAGGGATATAAGCTTGAAAATGATCTCCTAAGCCTTGATCCCAAGGATTTTGATACCATTCAAGATTATGTCACTAAGGAAAATGAGCTAAGAGCACAACTAAAAGATTCTGGTATTGAGAAAGAGGATGATCAAATGGTCTTCAACTTGTTGGAAAAGCTTCCAGCTGAGTATGCAACCTTTGTTTCAAGTTTTCAGACTCAAAGATTGACAATTAGTAACTTCACATCACCATCTTTTGAGGCCCTCACAAATATTTTGATTCTTGAGCAAAATAAGTTGATGAAAATGGGCATTCTCAAGTCTTCAACTTCAAAAGCATTGGTGGTCAATCATGGAAACAACAAGTAAGGAAAAGGGAAAGACCAAAAGCAATCTTCACCAAAGCCACAAGGAGAGAAAAAACAATCCACTCCTCCACAACAAATCTCCACTTCATCTTCTTCAAAGAAGTACAACTATTCAAGCAAGAGGGAGCCACCAACATGCGCATATTGCAAAAAGTTTGGTCATGAGGAGAATTGTCTTCATGTTAAGAAAATTGATGAGTTGAAACACATCCTTAAGAAAACAACATCAACTTGCCAATTGCATATCAAGAGAAGGACTCATCTCCTTCCTCTTCTTCTAAGGAAAATGGCACAACTCTCATGGCAACAACATCTAGCTCATCTCCTTCTTCTACATCATCTCAACATGAGAAACATAAGGGGAAAGCATTTCTTGCAGTTGTAGATTCCAATTCAGATAGGTGGATCCTTGATTTAGGAGCTTCACATCATATGAATTCTTCGAAGGATATGTTCTCTTCATTTGATTCTTGCTCATCACCACCCATTTTGATGGACAACAACACTTCTTTGGTAGTTTGTGGGAAGGGGTCTATTGACATTGAAGGTGGAGCATTTAATGATGTCCTATGTGTGCTTACTTTGTCAAGGAACATCCTGTCCATCTATCAGATTACACATAGTGGTATAGGAAAGAGTGTAGAGTTCACACTAGATTCTATCATTGTTGAGGATTTGCATAGTAGGGAACTTGTTGTAGTTGGGGAGGTTGATCATCATTCTCAATTCTACACCTTCTCATACTTTGCTCCTATTGATGATTCAGTTCGCCCTAGTGTAGACACACTTGAGGAGAATGAGTATGGTTACTTGAATCTTGGAGTACTCACTACTCCTAAAGTTCTTGAGCCTATTATTGATACTCCATATCCTACATTGACTGATGTACCTAATGATACTTGTGTTCTAATAGTTTCAGTACCTTGTGATTCAGTGCAACAGTGCATACCTTGTCTTCGAGCAGGAGTTTCATGGGATGACTACTTGACAAACATTGGCAGCTTGTTTGTGGAATCCTACATTGCAAATTTGGGAGACAGATTTGATTACTTAAATCTTCTCTTTGATGAAGGTGATTCTTCTTCAATTTTTGTGAGGGGACGCTCTGACCCTAGAATCTACATGATTAGTCTTTTGAGGCTGATGTGATTGTGGATGCATATGTACAACAGTTGGACGAGGCCACTTTCTCTTTTGAGGAGACATCATCTTTGGAGTATGTTCTACCTTCATCCTTGCTAGATCTTTAGTTGTATTTCTTAGTAGATGAGAGTGTTGTTGCAAATGGGTTCTCACAAGTTCTAGGAAGTGACTACACTATTGTAGCTTCACATGGTTTGGGAAAGACTTCTTTTAACATCAATACAGGGAACTTTGAGAAGATTTCAGAGACTTCTTACATTTTGAGGGTTCTTCCTTCTTCACTTGTGGATTGGGGAGACTTCATTCATGCACCTTTGGTATTGTTTCTTCCTAAGGGGAGGAACGTTGTTCGACAGTTTTGGAGCAACTTCTTCATTCCTTCTCGAGCATCTTCCATGGGTGATCATTGTACATTGAGGGGGGCTACCTTGTCTCTCTTCTTCTCTTGTATGGGGTACCTTTTCCTCACATGGGGTTTTTCCTTCTCATGTTATGTTCATAGGATTTTTTATTTCATCTCTCTTTTGGGGGGTAGTTTTTTCCCACTGGGTTTTTCTATCTTTACTCCACCTGTGAGAGATTGCATTGCATTTGTAAATGGGTACCTAACATGGCTCAGTTGTCGGGACCCATCTTGCATCTTATCTTGCATGGTAAGCTTGATTCTTCATTCCCTCAGTTGCACTTAATGGGGGGTGTTGGTGTAAATAAGTATTTTACTTATTACACTTTACTTAAGCTTACTTAGGGAATGCATATCATTATAGGTTGCACTTGTGAGACCTAGTTATTTGCATCTTGCATCTAGGTTTGTGCATACATTGAGAGATATGAGTTGGAAACTTAGGGAAGTGTGTGTAGGAGAAATTTCATGCTTTGTGGTGTGATCTAGTTATCACCTTTTTATCTGCACTTTTTGTGGCATGATAATTCCACCTTTGGTCGGCGATCCACCTTTCATGGAATTATCTATTATTTCTCTCTACCTACCCTACACATGATTGCGACACTTGTCTCATTCATGTCCCTTCATTGTGTCCTAGCTTGCCTTTATAAGAAAGCCTTGTACATGCTTGTAATAAATTCCATCTTCATTGTTTAACTTCATGTACATGTTCATGCATATTGAGAATATAGTCATCATATTCTCTCATCTTGTCTCTCTTTTGTGCTATGTTTAGTCTCTTGATCCTGTTGTTTCTTTTCATAAGTTCTTACACTTACAAACACCTATTTTTATAGATGTTGAGACTATGGTTTCCCATGTTCCTGAAGAGAAATTGAAAGAAATAGAAAAAGAATTAGAAAAACTTCAAGACTTTGTGAGTACTTAATACTTCGTTGGTATAGCAATTCCTATAATTGATAACATTAAAAAACTGATTACTGATGATAATTGATTAGAGTTTCTACATAGCCTAGCCTATATAGTTGATGATAATGTTCCTACCATGTCTAGGTGCACCCAAGATTTGTAATATACTCAAGGTCAAGGAAGAAGTCAAGTCTCCCTCACTATAATTATAGCCTTTATTCCTATATACACAAATCCAGTTGTTGCTTCAACAACACAATAAACAATTGGTATGACTCCAACAATAGGTCTTTCCACTGTAAATTCTAATGGTTTTGGATCCTCACATGTCACACTCAACTTTCATCCCCACTCATAAATTTATAACATAGTAGCCCACCTAGCACATACAAAATTCCACCATATTCACCACATTCCCAAATCATGTCAACCAATGATTCCATCATCAACTAACTTTTGAAAATGTAACCTCACTTCAGCAAAAAAATGTCAACTTTGAACAAAAACCAAAATGGACAACCATCACAATATGTCAAAAGGAACCCATTATCTTTTGAAATATTGAAATCACAAAAGCCACAAAACATAGAGATACCCCAATTTGAAAAGTATAATGGTAAGGGAGACCCTGGTAATCACATATCAGCATATACCAACATGTGTAGTGACTATATTTTAGGATAATATCCTAGCTAAACATTTCCCTAGGTCATTAAAAGATAGCCTTGGAGTGTTTTTTCACATTTTTGAATAATTCAATCCACATTCAATGAGCTTGTTGATGCTTTCCTTAACCATTTCCAAGTCAACATTGGTCCTAAAGTTTCCCTACTAGATTTAATGAGGTGGAAGCAAAGGCAAGGTGAAAAGGTCATAGATTTCATAAGCCACTATCAATTATTTTTATCACAAATTAATCTTACTCTTCCTATTGTAGGTGTCCAAAGGGTGTTCATTGACAACTTGCAAACTAAAATAAGAGACAAAATCTTATTAATAAAAATTCCATCCTTCATACATATGTGTACAATGCTTCACGATCATCAAAATCCTATTAGTTAGTATGCAGAGGCATCTTCATCGGCTCATACTATGAAATCTGAATTTATACCCCAAAACAACTTTCAACCATTCAAGAAGATTTATTTTTTATTTTTACCAAGTTTAATACACCTCAAACAACAAACCACATCGAGCCTCAAGTTGCTGCTATAAGTCCAACTCCATACCAATTTAGACCAAAATATAGACAATTCACCTTATTACTCAACACTCTCCATTCGATCATGTTACGAATTTTGAGTAAGAACCTATTCTAATTGCCTCTTGTTAAACTCATGGACACAACCAAATATTGACCTCCAAACTTTAATCCAAATTCCTTTTGTCAATATCATTGTACAAGTGGACATGATACAAAATGATGCATGTGTCTTAAACATCAAGTTCAAGAACTCATTGATTCTAATCAAATCCAATTGGGTGGTGTTAGTGATCAAGGGAATAAGTATGCTGCCTTGCCTAAGAAAAACTTGCAGAGTTTTACCAACCCAATGCCCAACTATTCATCCAACTTTGTGCCAGCTTGTGATGTTAAGAATGATGAGATGAATGTTGATAAGAATGATGATACAAGTGACAACATCAATGATGGAAAAAATTAAGATAAGGAAGTAGATCACATGGTTGGTCTAATAGATGTTCAACCTCGTAAGGGCCAAACCAATGAGTTACTTAACATTGCTTTCACCAATAGTGATGTACCTAGACATTCCCTTGATGGTCCTCTCTACATTACTAGTCGTATCAATCAAAAACTTGTATATTGAACTTGATCACTAAAGAATTCTTGTTTGTCAATGAACTTTATCAAGATTCTTATGAACAATTGAAAGCATGGTTGAAAAATCATAATGGTTTTGCTTTCCCTATGATAGGTTCGATCACTCTTCCTCTTAAATTTGGACTGACATAAGTAGATGGATCATTCTCCATCATCCGTACATTGGATCAATTTCATGTGAAACTAGGCTACCGATAACTACACTCTATGGATGTTGTCCCATCATTTATTCACAAGTGCACATAAAATTCCCCTTTAAAAATGAGATACTCGCAATGCATCATAGTGGGTTTAATCCTAAATGTCTTCTTGTGGGAAATTTTAATTGGATTCATTTTTTCCTCAACCTATGGAATCTATAAAGCTTCACAAGGATTTCTTTTTCAAGTCATACCAAAATTTTAAGGAAAAGTGCATAGAAGGGTATAACTATTGGCAATATTCCTAAAAATGAAAGGTCCATGGTTATTCTTCCTCCCTCACCTATTGTGGATGGACCTATGCCTTAAGTAAAAAGCTTCCAAGTAACAAAGGAAAATATGTTAAAATTCCTCCACCTATATCCTATAAAAGACCAAGAGATAATCACATAATCCCCTTTTTCCACCAAAGATTAAACACGTGTGCATACCCAAAGAAATAGTGGTTCCTCAAGCCCCAATGGTTTCTTCAGTTCCTCCTTGATAGGAAGAAAAGAAACCAATGGTCGAGAAACCAAAGGTTATTTTCTAAAGTTGATAGAATTTTATGATGATATAACTAGAAGGTTTGTAGCTACATTGGAGCATGATGAAGCTATTAAAAAAGGATTATCAACAGATGCTTAAGAAGGAAAAATTGAATAAGTATCTGGTTTGCCTAGGACTAGAGTTGAATTTCTAGCTTGAGTAGATGCAATTGCAGTAAGAGAAGATTTTTTTTTGCGTGAAGAGAAAAAATTGATTAATCATCCTAGGGTACTAAAAAACTTTCAATTCCATAGGTTTGGGATTCTTGTGCCTCAAACATCATTAGGTACCTCACATGTGATGGTAGGTTATCACTTCTTTACATTGTGCATTTCAAGTTATTAAGCCATCTTCATCATAATAGGCTTGCCAATGTGTCAAATTACCTCTACAACTTGTTAAAGAGGATGGGATCTGAATACCAAAGGAAATAGAATGATTGAAATATTTTCCATCATTGTTTAATAGCCCTATTAATAGAAAGGATTCTTAGAATTAAATACCCACAAGTATCTTGGGAAAACTTTGTGAAATGTCAAGACATTAACATTATAATAGAGCAACCAATAGTTCTTGAAACCCTAGAACCATTAGTTGAGCCTATAAGAGAAACTCCTCTTGGTTCACCAACTACTTCACCTACCCATAGCCAAGGTGAACCCGAGGAGCATAATGTGCAAGAATCATCACCTGTAGCATCTAGACAACTAGCAGCAAAGAAGACCCCGTCTACCTCTAAGACACCTAAAGCTAAGAAAAGTGAGGTATCCTTTCTACACTTCCAAAGGTGTAGAAGAAAAAGGAAACACAAAAAAAGACATGTACTAAACCTAGGCATTTACGCTGGTTGAAACAAAAAGGTGTTATGAGGGGGAGCATAGGAAAAGGGTATGTGTAGGATCATGATGGGCCAACAAGTGGCAATATGTAAGTGATATGATGGCCCATGTCGCTAACAACTTTTTTTACCCAAAATTGATGAAACTAAAATGGTTTTTAAAGGAGATTCTCAGCTTTTCAACAATATAAATTATTCCTTACTTTGAACTTAATAAATAATGATTATTCATTTTCTATTTTAATTACGACTAAAGTCCTGATTGATAGGCTGATTGAAAAACATATAGATTTCAAAGTTCACATTTTTGAATCCAACATGGATCACATTTTGTGCTTTGCATACTATAGGATTACAAAAAATTGAATTTCATTAATTTTTTACCAAGTTAAGGTGGTCGACATAAGTTTTTATATTTTTAAAAAGTTGTAATAAAAAATTCATAATTAATTATTTACTTGGAAAAAATTACAAAATATATACATCACATCCGACATGAGTCATCTACTTATATCCTAAATATTATAAAAAATATTATCATTATATTGTGGTTAGGGTGGTTTTATTGACACCTAATTTTTATTTTTTCCCTAAAATTTAAGTACTACTACATTGAAATTTCAAATTTTCACCAAATATATATATATATATTTTTAAAACCTAGTATTTTAGAAACTACATTCAATTTTCTACAAATTCTATTCTTACATATTTTGGAAATATAGATAACTTATTCACATTTTACATCAAGTTACCTAACTCGATTTTTATGATTTTTTGCCACTTAAGGGCCTATTTTTTCCATGATGATCTGACACATACCCAAAACTAGAAGAAGAATTGAGGGGTAAGGAGAGAGAAGAGGAAAAAATTATGATGGTTGACACTAACTAGGAAATAAAGGAAAATTCTCCTAAAAAAGTGCATGTTCCTACCAAAAGAAAATGGTATGTTTCTACCTCTGACTTAGACTAAGAGGATGTATTTGCTGCTTATAAAACCAAGAGAAGAGCCCCAAACAACCCTAACAATGAAGGTTTTGAATACACAAGGGGTTGTGATGATTATAATTTAACTTGGATGAGGAAATATTTTTAGAAGAAAGGAATGTTAGGAAAGAGTTAGAGGAAGCATTAGAAAGAATTAAGCAGTTAGAAGAACAAGTGAAAAATTATGAACAAAGGGATAAAGTGAGGGAGATTAAGATTCAAGAGATGGAGGAGAAATTACAAACATATGGACATGGGGAAAAGCTAGACCTATTGGCACAACTTGCCATAGTTAAAATAGGGGATACACAACTTACAACAGAGAATAGAAAACCCCTCCTATCAAGATTCCAACTCATCGTACAACTCTATCCCTTGGATATCATTTATGGAAAGTTTTCAATGAATTTTCATAAGGAAAAATGGATAAAAGAAAAAGAAACACTAATGGCAGAACATATCAAAGTGCTGGAGGGGAAGGACATTGAGATGAACAAGTTAGTAGTCAGAGTGGAGGAAGTAGCATGATAAAGCTACTCAAATTGTTAGATGCAAAGCCCTAGCAAGAACTTATGCATTTCTTTTGCAAGAAAAGTTTATAAGTTTTAAGTTTAGTAGGCTAATAAGTAACCTGTCAATTGGAATGAGTAGGAAATATGGTTTTCTTAATTTTTTTGTTGAATCTACACCAGATGAACAAAAATAGCTTTGTGAGTACTATCTGCACAATTATCTAGTGCTTGAGGAAACAAAGTGGAACCCTTTGGTGTTTTTTGGGGATTTACAGGTTAGAGCACTAGAATCTTAATTTAGGAATGAAGTTTCAGGGGTGAACTCATGGAAGAATATGAGAGAGATAAATCTATTGCTCTCCAAGTAAGGAAGGAATAAAATCACCCTGATGCCATCATAAATGAATGGTTAGAAATTATGAAGTACAAAGGACTAGGAGGAATGATCATGAAATTTGGGATGTAGGACTATAATAGGATGCAAACAATGACAGTTAAATTGGTTCATCAAAGTTATAAGTATGTGCAATAGAGATGGTATAACTTGACTCCAAAACTACAAAGAAAGGAGCCACATTCAGTATACAACTTCATGGCTATGCTTGAAAGAGTGCATAAGTATATGGATATTGTTGGTATCCTTGCACTTAAATCGTTGCCATTAACATTCCAACCACCTATCCTTCTTTATCTAGTACCACATTGAACAAGGGATGTGATGGAAGAATGTGAGAAGATTGAACATACTAGGATGAATAGGATTTCATGTTAAAGGGGATTCTACATGAAGTAGATCAAGAGAGTAAATACTTTCATGGACCTTAGGGAGATTGCACTACACTATAATCTATCCTCCTAGTTCATTTTCTTGAGGGAAAGCAAAAGGATAGTTGGGGGGAGTGATGAGCCGATTTATTAGCTAATTTTTTGTTGTCTTTATGCTACTTATAAGACAATCCCAAGATAATTATTCCTACATTATGCCATCTTTTATGTCTATTATGCAAACCTTGAACTTGGTTAAATTATATGGAAATGTACTTATGATATGATGATATTGCATGATTTTTATATGTAAATTTGTATGAATTATAATTGGTATATGTGTTTAATCATGGTATTTAGTATTATGTATGTGTTTTACGAACTAACCCCTTATAGCCTAAAAAGACATTGTAGCCTGCAACAACTATAGAATGCAACCCACAATCAAAGGGATTCCTAGATAGTGAGACATGGGATGTTCCTAAATACATTTAACATAATAACTACAACATGTAGACACCTGACATGAAGACAATCATGCATCATTATGACAAACAATAAAGGTATTAAAGAGGGAGAACCTTGTTATTGTTAGAATTCTAGTGTGGCTGATCTTATGTTCCATGTTTTAGTTTTGTTATTGCAGAGTTCTAATCCTATTTAGATTCTTATTTTTTTTCAGCTGTAGATAGAATAGCTATATCTTAATTATGCTTTGATATCTAGGAGAGTTGTGACTAATGATTTCTATTTAGAGTTTTTTTATGAATAAAATCCCCTGCGCATGTATATAGATAGTGGTTGATTCTTTAGAACAAGGGGTTGATTAATCTTGTAGTTGTGGATTTTGGTTATCAATCACTTTTCAATTTTTAGTTGTTATTACATAGACATGTTGATTGTTTAATTATGGTTTTTTTGAATACAATCTTTGAGCAATATTTCATGTGATATTCTGGAAAGGGTATTGAATGATCTTGAGTTGATATGGTTGAATTGAATCTAAAGATTTAGATTTGGTTTAGTTTAGTGGAGACAACCACCTAAGCAAGGGCCACTTAGGTGTTTCCCTTCACTACATTTATAGTTTTTATTTCTATTAGTAGTTACTTCATAATTGTATAATCAGTTAAGATAGATTCTCATATCAAGTTATCCAATAAATTGATGTTCATGTTCATGATTGCATTCATCTAACTTGTAGTACTTTGGAGTGTAGAATAGATTTAGATATTTATTTCTATTTATTTTCAACATTTTACCTATTAACAACAACACAATCACAGACTATGTTGTAAGTACTTGTAGCTAAAGCACTAGCTTTCTTTTTTCAATGTTATGCATTTTTATGATTTTCCAGCAAGCATAATACCTTTACTAGGATATTTTATACAATATCAAGTCTTTGAAAGCATGTATAAAGTGTCAACACCATCACAAGCCTACTAGTCTTGTTTGATAATCTAACAAAAGTCTTTTCAATGTCAAGTGGATTGTTCAACCATGTTTCCCAAGTGAATTGAGTGATTTCCACCAAGTTTATTAAGCATTATAATGGATTCTACACAATTCACCAGAAGAAGTAGAAGACCTCCTTTTACAGTTTGAGAGCCAGAGTAGTACACTTATATTTTCCCAAAAGGATTGGGAGGAACACCTTGTGAAGTTGAAGGTGTCTTACAAGAACATTTTTCCCTCCAATTAATTTTGTACATTTCAAATCATTTATGCATTTTCAAATTCTTTATACATATGAAGATGTAGTAGAAAACCTGGCAATACATTTTTGATTACTTTTGATGGATAACCTTGTAAGGGGGAGCTATTCTCATATGTATATATGTACATATATTTACTAAGGGGGAGAATAGTTGATGTAGTTTGAAAAGCTTAACATTTGAGTGCCCTTTTTCCTTGATGTCAAAGGAGGAGAAGATTGGAAGAATAGTTTGGAGAATATTGGAGATTTGAAGAATATGTTGTCATCAATGACAAAGGGGGATATTGTTGGAAGTTTTTTTTCATTGATGATATGGAGACAGTTGAAAGATCTATGGATATATTTTTGTGAGAAGATTGGCAGATATGATGCAGGTGATGCTACTATGGTGTTATCATTGATGTTAACATTGTTGTAGTATCTACATTGTTGTATTGCTGGTATTTGATGAGAATGTTTGAAGGTAGTGATGGAAATTCATTATATATATGTATTTTTCATTAGTCTAGATTACCAAATGTTTTGCAAAATTTTCTAAGTCCCAAAGCACAGTTTTATAGTGTATAGTAAACAAGTTTTGTGGTCCGCATTGCTCTGCTATGAAGAATATAGTTATGCAATTTTGAGGTAATTTTGGTACTTGTTGGAGGAATTTGAATCCAAGGTTTCACATCTTGAATCCCTCTGAAGTTGAAGTTGGAGTGGATAGAGTATCACTCTAGATATGGTAGAGTTATAGTGATAGTATACATTTATGGAATGCTCTACATTCCACCATGGATGATTGTCTTGCTATGTGTATTTTTAGGAGTGTTTACAAGTGTCATAAGTGTGTTGGGTCCAAGTGGAAAGTGTTTTGAAGGTTCATGTGTGGATATGTGGATGAATAGTTGGTTTATCTCTTTGTGGCTTCATTAATAAGGTTGGCCTAAAAGGTTTGAGATCATGTGGAACTAAAGGAAGTTTAAATCAGACTTATGGGAGTAATTATGGGTCTCTGTTGACCTATTTTGAAGTGTTACATGTTTTGGAAGCATGTATGTTTGGATCTTGAGCTATTGATTTGCACATTTCATTTGATTGGGTAGACCTAATTGATGTTGTAAGTGTTTATGGATGTAATGCATATAAATGTGAGATGAGTTTAGTGTTGTAGATGAGAGGTAGTGAATATGTAAGTAAGCAAAATGTGAATGTAATATAAATTTGAGGTGAAGAGTTATAGAGCAGAGTTTGATAGCAATGAAGTATGAAGTGTGTAAGATCAATTTACAAAACTTAATTTGAAATTTCTTCAGAATATTGTAGATGCATATTACCAGTTTAAATCTTTTCCAGTGAGTCACCCTTTTCCCTAGCAATGAGCCATCTCTTCTATTCTCTATTCTATAGATAGTGAGTCCATCTAGAAGTGAGTCATTCTATAATATCTTATGACTGATTACGATATATTGTGAGCCAATCCTCACCATGGATTTTCCCTTTTTCGGTTTTTCATGTAAATTTTGTGTTCTTTTTTCTTTGATGTGATGCATTCTTTCTATGTTCCTTTCCATTACCACAATTTTAATTTGATGTATTAATTGAATCTTTAAAGTTGTCAAAGTTAATGAAATTCAATGAATACTGATCACTTCCCCCTCTCAATATTTTGGGTGTTCAACACTCTCTTAATTCTTTCTTTATTCTCTCTTATGGATGAGAGTTTTCTTTAGATGGGGTTTTCTCCTTTACATATTCTAGAGAGCATTTTTTTGTATTTTCACTTTATGAAAGAGTTTTGTCACACTAAGTTTTCTCATTTTATATATTTGTGAGAGATTCATTTGTACATGAGTACCTCATTTGGCCTTGTAATTGGGTCACATCTTTGCATGTTTTCTTTTTCCCTAAGTTGCATTTAAAGGGATGTTAGTGTGAGTAGGGGAAATGGTTATTTCTCTATCTAGTTCCCATATTAGGTCCCTTTTATACCTTATCACTTAATTTTACTTGGGGAAATTTTAGAGAATTTTTATTTTATGTATAATATCATAAGATTAAAACACCTTTCATAATATTATGTAGTCCTATGTCTCAACTTGGTCTATATAACCAAGGGTCTCATATACATTTTATATACATTCTATTTGTATTCTTTGATGGGAAAAAATATTATTATCATTGTAATGGCATGAATTTCCACCCCTTGTAAATCCACAGTTTATGTACCTCCTACCTTAGATAAATTAAATTCGATGATGCTATCCCACATCCTTCATTCACTTCCCTTCCACTTGGAAATTGTTCTTTGTGTTGGTGGAAGATATTCTATTAGGGATGCTAATGCGATGCATGGAGGTCAATGCGACACACTTCCATCCTAACATGATTCCTGCCTTTAGAATTTGTAGAGGTGTTACAACCCTCCATTGGTGATGAAGTGTAATGTTTATGCACCCTTGATTGACCTTGAATGGCTCCTTTGCCTCCAATTTCATCTTAAAATTTCTATCTCACTCATTCTCTCACACTTCTTGATCTACTTGATCATTTTCACTTGTATACACTTCATTCACAACATACTCACCTCCTTTGAAGATAAAAGTTGGTTATTTGTAGACTCAATCTCTTTGTTGTGGAAATATTGACATTTCCAAGCTTGTAAGCTCACTCCTCCCATTTTCCTTGAGTGCACATGGTTGAAGGTGATATTGTTCCATCTTCCATTCACTTAGCATCATTTTCATAGCATATTGTTATTTATCATAGTGCATAGTAATTTCACTTCAATATCTTCTTTATCTCATTTCTCCTATTGTTGCTATACTAACTGTCCATGGAGGTGGGAACACCAAAGTGGGGGACTAACTGTAACAGTCCTCTATACATAACCCCAACAATTTTTTGTCTTGTGTGTGTAGGTTGCTCATCAATTCAAGACCTTGAAGATATCAACTCAAGGGTAGGAAGGTTCCCTTTCCTTACTCTCATTTGTCAATACATAATTAAATCAAGTAAAAGTGTTCTTGCTATTCTATTATTTAGTTACTTTTTGCTTTCTGTCATTGCATTAAACAACATCCATTAGGTTGTTAGTAGGTTTCCTTGGTTTTTAGGCTATACTTTACACTTTCTATCCGTATGGATGCCAACACCCCACTAAGACGCAAACGTGTTGCACTATCATCTATGTCCTATGTTGGAGTCCTCTAGCAGTGAGTTGCCTAAGTGATAGTTTGAACTCTGGAAACTTGCTCACTTGACTCCCTAAGCCTCTCGGATTGGAAGAGAGAAATAAGAAAATCAATTGTCCTCCATTTTCACCTCTTTAAACATCAATTCTATCTTAAAAAATCCCTTAGCATGAGGTAGATTAGGGCAACTGATTGTTATAGAACCTCTTGTGACCTGGGGTCATGAGCAGTCGGCCCCCTCCTCTACAATCATATTTATCTTTTAAGTACTTTGTGTTTTCCAGGCCTCTACATCTTGGTTGACTATATCAATATTTATGAACCAAAGGATGAGTCCAAAAATTAGGCTTGATAAAGGGTAAAAACAAAATTGGATAATTAATGTAAGAAATTAAAAAATGAAAAATTATATAATAGTCTATTTAAATAGCACACTAAATCTAAGCTAAAAATAAAAGCATTTAAACCCTTTCAATTTATTACTCCATATATATGAACAAACATTTTTATGAGATAATGTCATTTGGTCAAGATTGATATCTACCGAGTCTATAAAAAAGATCCTCCCCAAACCAATATAGGATCCTACAAGAAACTAAAAATGTAAAGAGAAAGTCACTACTAGTCAGAGAAACTCTTGACATCATCACAAACTAATCACTAAAATTCATAGTTATGGGTACCCTCTACATGGGGACCCCAAGAATGGATTGATCAACTATAGCCTAGTCATTAGTTGCTTATCAATCATAGTATCCATGGTATACTTCAAAATCTATGTCACCTTGGCATCCATTGTATAATCAATTTTACCAATGTCTTTAGTGTATGTAGAAGTCCACTTTTGTCCCCTTATCGCATGAATGAGTGAAACTAAAAAAACTCCCTCTAGTCACCTGACACAAATTAAATAATGATCTTTCCTAAGAACTCTAAACATTAATAGGTGGAAATAAGATCAATAAGAACTTAAATTGGTCGACATTCTCATCAACCATACTAAAGCCTTCATATGGGCATGCAAGGATATGAGTGGTATCCCCAAAAAAATTATACCTATCTTATCTATAGTGAGGAGGTGAGACCAATAAGATAACCACATTGTAGACTTAATCCTATACTAAGAGAAATAGTAAGAACTAAAATTGAAAAGATCATATAGGTAGGATTCATGTATCAAATTTTACATAGAAAATGGGTATCACCACTCATTGTTGTTCTAAAAAAGGTTGGGAAATAGATTACAATGATTATATACCTTACCATTTATCAATCACGTTCTTGATAATTTAGTCTTACTTTTTTTTTTTAAGCAAAAGGCATTATGCCTGAATATTATATTAATATAAATAGCTGATTGCAAAATTGCCAATCATGGCAGTGAAAAGTTTCTTCAAAATTCTGCATAGCAGTGTAATTACAACCACATCCAAGTAGCTCTAGAGGAGCAAGTTAAAAACACATTTACCTATCTATGGGGATCCTTTTCTTATAAAAATGAATATTTCCCCAAAAAAATTATGAATAAATGTTGTATGTACATAAGGGATGACTTTCCAAAAAAAAGCATTAATTTATATGAATAAATATTTTATGTATATAGATCACAAAATAGAATAATAAAAAAACTAAAATCTACAATTACCAAATAACTAATAATCAATCATAATAACTAATCTTTATATTCACCATCCTATACTCACATAGATGAACATAATTAGAATAGATAAAACCTTAAAATAGCAAATCCATTTTCTTTTTAAATTGAAATGATTCACAAAAATCACATAGACTAACACACTCATAATAGAAAAAACTTATTTTAAAAACCAACTAAATAGGAAAATAATACTTTAAAATATAATTTGTTGCATTAAGGTGAACCAAATTTGCATCCAAGATTTAAGCAGGATATAAAGAGGCATATAATAATGAGATTATATAGACATATTTGTAACATGTAAAAATTCAATTGTTTTGTGTGAATGGAAAATCAGATTGAAAAGTATGTAGAATACCTCTATTCCACTTTACATTTACTTTACTAATATTAACAATAAATAATTAATTTAAATTTATTATTTTTAATTATGAAACTAAATAAATTTAAAAACAATTATTTTTTCTTTAAAATATTATATATTAACGAATGATACCAATATTATATCGTAAGGAATAATCATTGTTTAAATGAATAATGATAGATTTTTATCTCACAAGATAAACTTGTCAATTATTAGATGCCTCTTGAGAATACTGTGGTTAATATCTCAACGATGTTATTTATGGATTAAATAATTGAGCCATTAATTGGTGAGGAGAAACCTTTGAGATTTACATGGGCAGTCATGATATCAATTTCGAATGAAAGAGAATGCTTATAATAATAAAACTAGATACAGCTTGTAAAAAGGTACTACTATTAGTAACCATTCAAAGTAAAAACAGTAGACTACAGTAGACTATGTAATCTTATATCTGCTATACTTAGAAAGGGTTGTACGGCAAGGCAATACAATACAAAACTACATTTTTTCACACACACATAGGAGTTCAGCCATCCACAACTGAAATTACCTTCACCAATTGAAAAGCTTGGCAAATAGAAATGCTACAGCTCTGTCCATCACTTCAAAGCATTTATTCCTCCACCTTACTTTTAATGCAAGCACCATCACTACCGTAGAAAATCCCATTCCAACTGACAATCCAACACCCATCTCATACCATGGAAATGCTGCTTCTTTCTCTTTCTTGGAGAGGAGAGTTCTGGATGAGGGTGAGAACACTTCCTTTCAAGCGGGCATCCCCACAAATTTGGATTTCCTAAGAAAGATGAATTGTCAAATGTCACCATATGACGTCCTTCCAACGGTATCCTTCCTGATAGATTGTTGTAGGACAGATTTAAATATCCCAAATAATCTAAAAAACCAATCTGGGATGGAATTTGTCCTGAAAAATTGTTCAGAGAAAGGTCCAGGGATTCCAACTGCCCTAAATTGCCCAGGGTGTCTGGAATTGGCCCGCTGAGAGTGTTCATGGAGAGATTGAGAAAAATCAAGCCTTTAAGATTTCCAATTCCAGGTGGAAGATGGCCCCTCAATCTGTTATGTGACAAATCAATGCTTGTGAAGCTAGAAAGAATATATTGAAACATCCTCTCTTTGCCCTTGATAATTACAGTTAAGTCATCATAATAGTAAATGTCTCCGCCTAGAAACTGGAAGTTCTTTTGCTGCACATTGTTCATGGCTGAAAAATTGAAGTAGCTTTCCGGGATTTCACCAGACAACATATTTGAAGAAAGGTCTATAATCTGAATCAGAGGCATTTTACCGATCTGCGGAGGAAGTTCGCCCTTGAATTTGTTATATCTCATGACCAGAACTCTTTATTGCAAAAAGAGGTAATCACTTTTGATCATGCTATAATTACATCCTATTCCTTGCTAAACTTGAGACAACCCTAATGCACCCAATGATGATTGACACCTACATTATACAACCAATTAACTACATTATATGAGTGCCTCCATTTCTATCACAACATAGCCACATTAAACTTGGGTCACACATGAATGCATCCTGTATTTGTTATAGCACAACTGTGCACATGACCAATACAGTTATGGATCACATAATTATAGTCACAAGAATTTGTTCCTCCATTGTGATCTTATGGTGATTCCACACAACAAAATCTGGACATGAAATTCTCAAAACCCTTAACCTCTAAAAATGAAATCTGATGAGATGTTGCTTTAAAATATGATTTTCAAACCTGGAACTACAAATCTGACTTCACAACTGAATTCTGCAAAAAGACAATGACTACCCTCAACTCGGTGATATCTTCTTGAATTTTTTATGATTTTTCCCAAGAAAATCATCCTTAGTTCTCCACAAACCGCTCCCAAGTAGAGCAAAACACTGCCGCAATAAATCGTGCACTCAACTCACTTTTCTTTATGTCACCACAATTTGATTTTTTAATTTTTCATGTTTGTCGAAAATTCGACGAAAATAATAGCCAACATTTCGACAAACCCCAAGTTCATTGAAATTTCGATGAACGTCGGGGATAAACTTTCAAAAAATTGGAAATTACACATCAAATTTTACAAGCACCTGATGAACATCGAATTTTACATATTTCGTTAGACAGTTTCATCAGATTTTGCAGTCAAATGTATTAGTGCCAATTGAGTTGCTAGGTGTATGATAATGTCCTCCTTCATGTTGGACAACAAATTACTTAACTCTATCTTTGAAACCCTAGTGGATGATTTTCCAATGGTGGATTTCCTCTCTCCTCTTGGACTCTTAGTGAATGTCCTAGAGTAGTTTCTGTAGACCATGTAGATTTCTTCAAATGGTATTTGAGAGATATCCCCTTGCCCAATAAGATTGAGGGCATCCATACAGTCCTTAGTGACTCCCCTAAAAAGTAATAACTTGAGGGATTCTTTAGACAACTTTTTCTATGGGTTTTTCTTCATAGGAAAATGAAATCTCTCCACATAGTCCTCTAATGGATCCTCCTCCTTCTATGACATTCTAAAAATTTCATCTCTCCTATCAAGTCCTAGAGGAAATAATCTTGGTACTTTTCCAAGAACATTATTTTCATGGTATCCCAATCTGCAATAACATCCTTGCCTAATCCCACAAACCATCTCAAGGCTACATCTTTTAAAGTGGCAGGGAAGAGCTTGAGCCTATGAGCATTAGAGGTATAGTCATAGCTCTTGCATAGGACATCAAACTCAAACAGAAATGTGTATGGATCTTCAGCCACCAAACCATAAAATATGGTAATGCTGAAGGAGGGATATTCTTTAGCACAATAGCCCTTTCTTGGTGGGTGATTGGAAACTCAAAGGTCACATGATAGGGAGGTTGGAGGAATCAATCACTGATTCCTGCTCTAGGTCTTGCTTGCAAGACCTCCTTGGTGTCTTACTTCACCACCTTAACCTTTAGGACCTTCTTCATGTTTAGGTACCCCTGGTTCTCCTGGACAACCCCACTACCATCACAATTCAACCTACCAAGTCAATCTTGGTGCAATATCTATAACTCTTCCTTAGCCCTTAATCTACTCTAAAGGCTACAAACCTCCAATTCAAAGAATTAAACTTTGCAGGGGTGTGGAGGTTCTTCAAAAGACTTCAATCTATCCTACTATGGTTCTTGAAGATCCACCTGACTCCAATTCTTAGTCGCTTTCACCAAACCCTCATTTAGGTCTTGGAAAGGCTACTAGCCCTAGGAGCCCCAATTAGGTCTCCTTCTCCGAGAAAACTGGTTATTACTCAAAACTTTCCAAAGAACACCTCAATCTTTCTTTGAGGTTCTTGGTTCATATGAACACCTCTCAAATATTTTTGAGGTCTTGGGTCTTTATCTGCTGTACAAGGCCTCAACTTGAAAATGGGCATAAACTAGGGTTTTTAAGCCCTTTTCTGGCTGTTTCCAAACTGCTAAGTATTCCTCACACCAGATGGACTGATGGAGTTTCCTCTTGATTACCAGGTCTTGGAAAGACTCAAATCTGCCTTCTCAAAAAGTAAATTCAACTAGAACCTATCACCCCTGCAAGTTATGTGCTTTGCACTTAAGTCTTCCTAGCCAGGCACCTTCCTGGCTCACCTAGGGCAAGACTTTGCCAATAGCTCCTATGTTTTCTAAAACCCTAAAACCTACCATATGTACATACATGGAGTCTAGTCACTGTTCCCAAAGGTTCGTACAATTTGTACGGTGGGAAAGTGAACTAATACTCCATTTTCTCAAAACTGTCTGGTTCAGACCAGCAACAGGGTGAAAACAAACTATTTACAAACAATGATTGAAATTAAATGAGGAAGACTAATAAATGGCACACAATGCTTGATAAATCACTACACTACATCCTACACAAAACACAATAACAATTTCAATCCATTAAAGCTCTCTTCAAAGCAAAAATCAGTAAATTCACTCAAACACACTGTTTTCTTCAATTCACAAACTTCAAAGCAAATACAAAAATGCTTCCAACCCTACTCCATTGCTGAGACATTCCTTAAATAGGGTTCCTCAACCAGTTATGTTCCCTTGGGCTCTTCTTGGCCATATGAAGCTCTAATTGAGCATTATTTGCAAAATTGAAAAGCAATTCCTAAAAATCCTAAAAAGGTCAAAACCTTACAAGCAAAACCCTTAGGCCTAATCATTGGTCAACATGACCTTCACCAGATGATCAACATCCAATCCAAAATTCCATGAAGGCTTACATCAAAACAAAAATTTATCCTAGACTTCCTAATTGCCTAGTGTTTCCTAGGTGCTCCTGCACCA
>VDFB02092366.1:0-17874 GCA_007258455.2 Sequoia sempervirens | reverse complement strand
CATCCTTGCATTGATTTTGAGTGTAGACATTGCCCATTTTGGCCATCTTTCTCCTTTTAGGTGAAAAACCCTAGAAGTGTAAGAAAGTCATTGGGTGCCAAAATCTTTGTATACAAGTTCAATTAGGTTAGTCATTCCAAATAATTTTTAGTCCATCCCTAAGGCTCAAAAGAAGGAGATCCTAGTTTGATTGGCTCACCTTCATGGTTGATAGTCAATCTATTCTCCTTGTTGATCTCCCTCTTTAATGAAATCATAGAAAGTGGAATTGACCTTTAGGTTTTGGATATTAAAATTAAGAATTCCCATTTTCTAAATTTCAATTATTAAAATATGTATCATTATCTTGTGTTCTAACTTCTATGGAAATGAGAAAAACATGTATATTATAAAGTTTCAATTTTTTAAATCACATTCTTTCATAGATTTATACCACTTCTTCATTCTAACTCATATATTACAGTTGATAGCTAGAGTATATTAGTGGTTGAAAGATTTTTAGTGTTTCTTTGTTTCTTAGGTCACATTAGAGTATATTAGTGTACCCTACTCAACACATGACTGTCCACTATATGCATATTAGTATGCATAAGAAATAACACAACCTTCACTTGGTCATGCTTTATCTACCCTTTAACTGCTATCCTACTTTAACCAAGGTGATTGCATTAATTTCATTCTTCGTGCCACTCATCATCTTCCTTTATGACCCTCCTTGTCTCATGGCCACTAATTCTTAGACATTTGTACTAGTGATATAATTTTTGTCCTCCTTTAAAGCTACCCTCCTTTAGCCCTTTGACTGTTGTCCTTGACCAATACACTGGCCATCTTCCTTGGCACTCTCATAGTCTCATGGCCACTAGTGCTTAGAAATCTTAGTGATAAATCTGATGTCCCCTCCCTTTAAAGATTCCTCTCTCCTCCTTTAGCCCTTTGACTACTATCCTTAGGCCCAAATCAGTTAGTTTTACTGTTGTTTATTATAGAAGGTTGTAATCAATATTATGTATCAAATTGCTTCTAGTGCTAACCAAGCTATGTGGTTTTCACATGTACATTGTACTTATGCCAATGATCTACTTCTTATTTTCTTTAACCTAAATTCTTTATTTTGATACTACTTACTGCTGAAATAATGATTCAAGCAGCTCCCTTCGGGTTCTTTTTGTACACATTCGTGCGCTGGCCTGTGCGTCTCCGAGTTTATTCGGCTTCCCGGCAGGTTTTGATCTTTCCCTTTGCGCATTTCTCACTTCGCAACTTCGGCTAGCGGCTCCCCTTTCGGGTCCTGAAATGCTACGCTGGGCGTCCACGTGTCTTGCCTACGGGGTTTTTTATTTTCTGTTGCTTTGTGTTCTCTTCGGGTTGCTAAGCCTTCCATAAAGGGCCAGCACTCCTAAGATTCTGTGAGGGGCCCACATCTTGGTACGTGGCGGCGTATCACAAACTTTCCTTACAGAGATAGAATATGCAGCTGCGGGCTGCGAAATATTTCGGTAGGCCTTCTTTATTTTCTGGCGGGCCCTACCTTCAGCCACGTGTCAACGGTTCACAGCTTTTAACAGCAGCAGGGATGTGAACACCGCGGGTTGCGAAACGCGGCCACGCGTCTTTCGCCACCCGGTTCATATGGCCTTCCCTCCATTTTCAAAGTGACCTCAGTCCCTTGAACACGTGTCGCTTCTTCGCAATCTCTCGGCAGCAGTAGGAGGAGTTCTCATTCGGGCCGCGATTTGTTGCCACGTGCCTTACACTGATTATCAAAGCAGGCTATGGGCTGGCTAAGCGGGATAGTGTTATCGGATGCCGCTCGTCATGGTTCTCTGAAGCGGTGGGCGGCACTTGTCGCTTCGAAGCTTGGTTGGGACCGCTGCCATCATTACAAAGGGCACGCCTGCAACCGATCGACTGGATGCTGTGTTCTGACTGGTTGCTCTTGTAACGGCATTGGGAATATTCTTATTCGGGCATCATTACGGGAGATTGTGGGATCTTTCTGTTACGGCTCTCCAAAGCGGTGGGATTTTTCTCTCCGGCTATATATACTCTCTCTGTCGAAGAGAGAGGGGTCCAAGATTTTTGAAAGAATACTGGTTTTAGCAAGAGACACCAGGCCTCTTTTGCATGTTTATTCGCAGGAAACTTTCAGACTGTGCCTATTGTTCGGCCTTTCTGTTTTTCATGTTTTGATTAAACTGTAAACTGTGCTTCTTATTGTCTTAAGCACTTCATTTGAGGAGACTTCTATACATTGAATACAAACTTGCTTATCTAAATCATGTCTTAATGACTCTTCTTAGCAGTAAGAATGTATGCGATACTATTTTATGTCAATTAAATGAATTGTTTATGCTATAGCTTTAAGTTTCGATGTTTTGGAACATAACAATAACATTCAGGCCCTTAAGTCTATGATTTATCGTGCCTATCAGTAAGCTTTGGCGCATCGCCTTAGATTAATATTTGTTTCATTATATCCGCTTCCTTTTCCCTTTCCAAAAGCCCATTATAGAAGAAGCCGACTTCTTTAAAACCCGGAGGTCACTCAGTTTGGCGCAAAGGGTCCCCCTTGAACTGAGTTTCCCATAAGGCACTGTTATCTCATCAAATTTTGGTGTCAACACTTACTTATTCTTCCATTCTATCATGTTGAAGAAGTGGAGAGCTGCAAACATTATAGATAGGAAATATTGTATGAATTTTTATCATGCCTTTTTAGCTTAGAAAATGTGATTTCTTATGTATTCATTCTTATTTGTTTGTGTTTAATAATATCATGATCTCATCTATGATTCATGCCTCATTTTGTATGATTTTATATCTCTATGTCAAATAAAAAGTGTAATAGGTACATTGGATTATGTTGATTGAGGTGTAGGAGTCCATATTTCATTCAATCATGATAGTTGAGGTTGTGGTGTGGTAAGTATTTTGTGAGTGTTTTCATTCATAGTGAATTGATAATACTATTAGATGTGTCATTACATTATGTCATGAGCTTATTAATGTTTCTTGTGGTCATATTGAGCTTAGTTTCAAATCCTTTCAATCTTTGTGAATGGATTATGTATGTGATTCTTGTTGGAAAGCTTCATGTTTATTCTATCATTATTTATACCATACCTCTTGATGCTCTACATAAGAGGAGTGTGTGATCTATTTCAATCGCATATATTTGTTTTATAAATAATAGAAATATAAATTCATATGTTTGTGACCTTAATTAAGTTCTTATCATGATGTATAACGTGCATGCTTGGTTTACAAAATTAAATTGTTGCATTAAATAAGTTATTTATTGGATAGGATGGGAGTCCATTATTTTAGTTATTATGAATGATGTTTAATTATTGATCTTATGGTTCTAACCAAATGAATATTATCTTGCACTATTTTAATTTTACATTATGTGCTCTTGCATTTTTATCAATCATGAAATAGTCTATTCCCAGTGTGAACACCCAATCAAGTCCCCATCATTTTTTTTTATTGTTATGTGTGTAGGTGATGTGTTGTCAACACTTAATATATAATTTGTGTATGCTTGGGCTTGTGATACAAGGTACCTACCCTTGGATTATGTGCATAACTACAAGTATGGTAGATTCCTATTTTTATGGCTTCTTATTGATATATCTTATCGAGAGCCAACCTTGGGTTTAGTGACCTATAGATGTGTTGAGTAAAGTAGAGATGAGGAAACCTTACAAAGCTATGGTGACATGTTCATTGAGTTAATGTGTCTTCTTATGATCAAACTTGATATTTTACATCCTCAAGTTGAAGTCTAATTGCAACCTACATGGTGGTATTTATCCTAGACCTAGTTCATTAAATTCATCACTATATAATTCATGTCAAACTTATGTGCCAATACTTATTACTATTTCCACTTTGATTAGCCCATATCTTAGCCCCTAGTTTCTTGTGCCCACCCCTTCAAGTTGTTGTGCTTACCCTATAATTATTCATAGTTATATGTCACACTTTGATTAGTATTGCACAACATATAATTTGGGAGTGCACATCTACTATTTGGCTATTTTGCAACCTTCCACTCCATGCACACAAGTGGCCTTGTATTTGATAGAGCTCAATGACATTTAGCCACATATGCATAAATTTTACACCTCATATCTTTGGTGGCTTGTGGTTTATGGTTGAGTGCCTCATGTTTATGCATTGAAGTCATCTTAGTGGGTTAAAATTATTCTATCATGTACCTTTAGGTGATTAAAAAGCTACTGAACTGTGAACCATGCAAAAAATCCCTCAACATAGTCACGAGAACTGTCAGCAAGATCTCTGTCCTATGATATTCCTAGGAATTCCATATTATTTTTATCTATAAGTCTTTGCAAGCTTAAAAAAATACTCATTGAGTGCACCACAATCACTTAGATCTTCCCTATTAACATGTGCATACCTACTCTCTTGTCATAGGTGCTTGCTTGGTTTTACAAAGGAAAACCCCATGAAGATTCATAGGAATCTCACAGTCAAGGTCTTTAACATAGTTATAAATGATTATCATCCATTAATGGTATGAAAACCCCTTGCTATGTCCATGCTTGTAAACCTCTATGAATATCATAATGTCTTGAAAACTAGGACTGTCATAATGACTGATTGTTCAAGCTTCATGAACTCTTGAAAGGACTTCCCTTAACATTTGACACTTTAAATTGTCAATCTTTCTTTCAATTCATAAGGGCTTCCCTTCTTGCAAATCAAAAAATAGGGTTTGTGCCTATAACTCTTCATTTCTCACTGCCCAACTTAGTTCTTTATGAATATGTAGCAAGTGCTTATGTGACTATCATATGAAATCATGAACATGATTATAAGATGCCACCCTCTATGATGAATAACCCTTCTTCAATGTTGTTGTCCTTTGATCATGATTTGTCCTTCTTTGTGATACCTTTGTGCTCTGGACTATTATGACATTTATATTGACTAAAGGGTTACATAGATTTCACATTTTTAAGATGATTTTCATGAGGTAATTACCTTGTTTCATGGTTCCATTCAAACAAAAAGGGTTTCACGAAATCCTCTATCCAAATTCATGCCTTTTCCTCATTCAAAAAAACTCTTTAACTTGCCTCTACATATATTTTCTATTTGTAACTCCCTAAAATGAAAAATATAGGCATCTTATTTGATAGAGGAAATGGAAAGAAGGGTTGCAAATAATAGAAATTCCTTTCATGCCATGTTTCCATTGTGTATATTTTGCATACACCTATATGTATGAAGACAACTCCACCATCACTTCCACTCTTTCTCCTCAATCTTGCATGTTGACCTTCTAATCTTCATTTTATTCTTGCACACATGTCCATTACTCACAAACATAAGATAATAAATAGATAAACCCATTGAATTCATCTCCATTATTCTTGCATACATATTCTTCCTTCATAATTGAATTGTTCATATTTAGGTTCTGGCCAAGTTGATTAGCAGTAGCAACACCTAGTGCTTGGGCATGACTCTGTTCTCCTTGTGTAATGATATACCCTTTCTTTGATACACTTACAACCATTCCTTCTAAAGGTACATGGTCATGTAGGGTTCCTCTATAATAACCTCTCTTAGTTTTTCATATCTCCAATCCATTTTCCGATGGTGACAACTTTTGACACATTGCAAAAGCATCAAATGCATGCCGTGTAAAGTTGCAAGGTGGCATAATTTTTGTTCAGTTCATCTTGTGACCAAACAGATAGTTCCAACACATCTAGGTGGGGGGGTCTATTCTAGAAAAGATCCTATTTTGCACCCAGCATGCCAGATCGTTCTAGGCTACATTGTACTGACGATTTCTCATAAGAGACCTAAGTGCAAAAAAGTGGAAAACTTTGATGAGCTCTTTCTTAGAAACCGTGGCACTTATACATATTCTATCTAAAGGTACAAGATCACATAGGGTCCCTCTACAATAACTTCTCTCGGTTTTTCATTTCTCCAATTCATTTGCTTGTGGTGACAACTTTTTGCACATTGCAAAAAATGTCAGATGCATGTAGTCTAAAGTTGCAAGGTGACATAATTTTTGTTTTGTTTGTCGTTTGAAAAAACTAATAGTTCCAACATGTCTAGATGGGCAGGTTTATGGTAGGAAAGGTCCTATGTCACACCCCAGCATGTAGGATCATTCTAGACTACATTGTACCGATGATCTCTTTAGAGCTCTAAGTTAAAAAAAAGTGGAAAACTTTGACGAGCTCTTTCTCAAAAATTATGGCACTTAAATTTTTTTTATCTAAAGATACAAGGTCATGTAGGGTCCCTATACAATAACCTATCTTATTTTTTCATATATCCAATCCATTTTCCCATGGTGACAAGTTTTCAGTTGATGAAAAAATCATCATATGCATTGATGAGAAAGTTGCGAGGTGGCGTAATTTTTGTTCTATTCATCGTGTAGAAAAAATGAAAATTCCAACATGTTCAGTTGGGTAGGTTTAAGCTAGTCAAGGTCCTTTTCACACCCCAACATGTAGATTATTCCAGGTTACATTGTATCAATGATTTCTCTTAAGAGATCAAAGTGCAAAAAAGTGGAAAAAATTGACAAGATATTTCTCAGAAATTGTGGCACTTAGAAATGTTTTTCCTAAAGTTACAAGGTCTTGTAGGGTCCCTCTACAATAACCTCTCTTATTTTTTTATATCTCCAATCCATTTGGCCGTGGTGACAAGTTTTTGCACTTTGCAAAAAGCATCAAATGCATTGAAGAGAAAGTTGAAAGGTGGTGTAATTTTTGTTTTGTTAATTGTGTAGCCAAACTTATAGTTCCAAAAGATCTGTGTGGATGAGTTTTTCTAGGAAAGATCCCATTTTGCACCCCAGCATGCCGGATCATTCTAGGCTACATTGTATCGATGACTTATTAAGAGCTCTAAGTGTGAAAAAGTGGAAAACTTTGATGAGCTCTTTCTCAGAAACCATGACATTTACAACTATTTTTTTTGAAGGTATAGGGTCATGTAGGGTCCCTCTACAATAACCTCTCAGTTTTTCATATCTCCAATCCATTTTCCAGTGGTGACAAGTTTTTAGTTGATGGAAAAAGCATCAAATGCATTGACGAGAAAGTTTCAAGGTGGCATAATTCTTGTTTTGTTCTTCGTGTGACCAAATTGATAGTTCCAACACATCTAAGTGGGTGATTTTATGCTAGGAAAGGTCCTATTTTTCACCCCATCATACCGAATCGTTTCATGCTACATTGTACCGGTGATTTCTCTTTAGAGACCAAAGTGCGAAAAAGTGACAAACTTTGACGAACTCTTTATCGAAAACCGTGGCACTTACAACCATTAAATTTGAAGGTATAGGGTCATGTAGGGTCCCTCTACAATACCTTTCTCATTTTCATATCTCCAATTCATTTGCTTGTGGTGACAAGTTTTTGCACATTGCAAAAAACATTAAATGCATGTAGTCTAAAGTTGCAAGGTAACATAATTTTTGTTTTGTTTGTCATGCAACCAAACTGACGGTTCCAAAACGTCCCTGGGTGGGCGATTTTATCTTAGGAAATATCTTATTTTACACCCTAGCATGCCAGATCATTTCAAGCTACATTGTACTAGTGACTTCTTAAGAGCTCTAAGTGCAAAAAAGTGGTAAACTTTGACGAGCTCTTTCTTGGAAACCGTGGCAATTATAACCATTCACTCTAAAGGTATAAGGTCATTTAGGGTCCTTCTATAGTAACCTCTTAGTTTTACATATCTCCAATCCATTTTCCCATGGTGATAAGTTTTCAGTTGATAGAAAAAATGTCAAATGCATTGAAGAGAAAGTTGCAAGGTGGCATAATTTTTGTTTTGTTCATCATGTGACCAAATCAAACATTTGAAGCGTTAAATGCATGCAGTCTAAAGTTGCAAGTTGGAATAATTTTTGTTTTGTTCGTTGTCTGACCAAATTGACAGTTCAAACACATCCGGGTGGGAAATTTTATGCTAGGAAAGGTCCTATTTCACACCCCAACATGTCAGATCATTCGAGGCTACATTGTATCAGTGACTTCTTAAGAGCTATAAGTGCGAAAAAGTGGAAAAATTTGACGACATCTTTCTTGGAAATAGTGATGCTTACAACCATTTTGTCTAAAGGTATAGGGTCACATAGGGTCCTTCTACAATAACCTCTCTTATTTTTTCATATCTCCAATCCATATGCATGTGGTGACATGTTTTTGGTTGATGAAAAAAGCATCAAATGAATTGAAGAGAAAGTTGCAAGGTGGCATAATTTTCATTTTGTTCATCGTGAGACAAAAGTCATAGTTGAAACACATTTAGGTGGGTGGGTTTATGCTAGGAAAGGTCTTGTTTGACACCCCAACATGTTGAATCGTTCCAAACTACATTGTATCAATGATTTCTCTTAAGAGACCAAAGTGCACAAGAGTGGAAACATTTGACGAGATCTTTCTTAGAAATCATGACACTTACAACCATTTCATCTGAAGGTATAGGGTCATGTAGGGTCCCTCTAAAATAACTTCTCAATGTTTTCATATCTCCAATCCATTTTCCCATGGTGACAAGTTTTCACACATTGTAAAAAGCGTAAGATACATGCAGTCTAAAGTTGTAAGGTGGAATAATTTTGTTTTGTTCATCATGCAACTAAAATAATAGTTCCAACATATTCGGATGGGTGGGTTTATGCTAGGAAAAGTTCTATTTCATACCTTAGCATGCCAGATCGTTCCAGGCTACATTGTATTGACAATTTCTCTTAAGAGAGCTAAGTGCGAAAAAGTGGCAAACTTTGATGAGCTCTTTCTCAAAAATTGTGGCACTTATAAATGTAGGGTCCCTCTACAATAACTCTCTTAATTTTTCATATCTCTGAGTTGTTTGGCCATGGTGAGAGTTTTTATGCTGTCCCAAAAATTATCAGATGCATGTAGTGTAAAGTTGCAAGGTAGGCTAATTTTTGTTTCGTTCTTTGTGGGGCCAAACCGTTAGCGCTAACACATCCAGGTGGGCATGTATATGCTAGGAATAGTCCTATTTTTCACCCAAAATCTCTTGAATGTTCCATACTACACTATGCCAATGCTTTCTCTTAAGATCCCTAAGTGCAAAAAAATGTCAAACTTTGATGTGTTGTTTCTCGGAGTCGATGGCACATACAAACATTTAGTATGAACCTATAAGTGCATGTGAGGCCCCTCTATAATATCCTCTTTTAGATTTTGAATACTTGAAACCATTTCACTATGGTGAAAGTTTCTATGATGCCCCAAAAACTGTTAGATGCATGCAATGTGAAGTTGCAAGCTAGCCTAATTTTCATTCTCTGTGTCATGGGGCCGAACCGTCAAACCCAAAATGTCTGTGTGGGCATGTCTATATTGTGCATGGATTTTTTTTGTGCCCCAAATCTCCCAAACATTCTAGGCTACACCGTGTCATTTCTTTCTTTATGAGTGGAGATAGCACAAGGGTAGGGCATGGGTAATAGTTGCATTGAGCCCTTATTTCTGAGCATTGAGCTTACAAATTATCTAGTGGGGTGTTTCACAAGTTGGTACACTATTTCTTGGCATATCTATTAAGAAAGGATTTCTTGGCATCTATTTGATGAAATTTTGAACCAAACTATGATGCCACCCCCAAAACCATATGAATAGTCTTGATCTTTGCTATGGTGGAAAATGTTTCATCATAATCAATACCTTCCTTCAATGCATATCCCTTAGTGACAAGTTGGGACTTTTATTGGTCAATGCTACCATTTTCCTTATATATTTTAATTATTAAACCTAATTGCATCTATTATCCTTCTTCTCAAGTAGAAGATCATTAAGTCCCTACATTTCTCTCCTTAGTAGTGTCTAATATTATGCACCCATAAAATATTTCGAAGGCGGTGACTCATCCTGGTATACTAATTCTACTTTAGAACTCTAGATAACTATACACATTAAAGGGCCAAGTATACCTCATGAAATTTATTGTGAATTTTAGACCCACTAGGAGATGTATTTGCAACGGCATCATCTTTGGCATCCTTCACTCTGGTTGATACTACTTAGGAATATTTTGTGCATAGGAGATGAGGATTGAGGTAATGAAAGATGGAGAAACCAATTTAATGGAAGAAAAGCCTCTTCTTATGTTTCATCATCCTCATCATCGGGTTTAAGAATTCTTGGTGTTTTACAATTGATAGGTGATGGTGAGGAAGAGTTTGTGCATCCTATTTCCTCATCATAGTAATGTGTACCTTATTTATTTCCAATCCATAAGTTGATATCCTTTTCACTTTGAACTATACCGAAGAAAAATACATTTTAAGGAATTGCTACCCAACTTTCCTTTGTACCTTGAGAACATACGTGAAATTTTTACACCCAAACAATCAAAGATGTGATATGGACCAGCTGTAAGGTACTAAAGTCTCATAATTCTATAGTGGGAAAGGAAGCCCGATGTTGCTTCTTAAAAAAATAATGGGAGAATACAACTATTGAGCATTGATTTCATGTTACGAAAGATCCTTATTATTGATGTCAAATGATTCTTCAATTTGAGGTAATAAAGAACATATGATTATTGGCAAGAAGAGGTTTCAATATGAGAAGGAAGTCATGGAATAAATATTATATATATATTGTAGACATCGAAAATATCTTGAGATTGACATCAATTACTTTTGATCCCAACTTACTAACATCGTTTCTTCTAAATCATTCCTCGATTAAATTCATTTAATCAAATTATCTAATTAAATTAATAATATTCGCCTCTTTAATTAAATAAATCATTTTGTCTAATTATGAATCTCCTCTCGTTAATTAAATCAATCCATCTCATCTAATTATCCCTATTTAATTAAATAATCAATTTATTTAATTAAATGTCTAAAGTTTGTCCATTAAATTAAATAAATTAAAACCTTATTTGATTTAATCTAACACCATCCCTTTTAATTAAATAAATCAAAATCTTTATTTAATTAGCCTTTTATCATATTCCTCTCTTATCTGATTTAAATAAATCCATAAATCTAAGTCAAATAAGTCACATCATCTAATCTCCTATTAAATTAATTAAACCCTTGATTAATTTAATCTCATCTCATGTCACATCCTCGGATAATGTAAGTTGCACATGAAAATAGATTTAATTCATTTATTAAATCCCTATTTTCCTCACAAGGCATCTTTTTGGAATATTCTCTCAATTTGAATTCAAAAATTTCAAGTCAACATGTACATCCAACAAGGCATTTAAAACCTCTTACATGTCCTTTGCCTTGAGCCAAGTGGCATTTATTGCATTTTCCCTTCCCTCTTACATGTCATTTCAACAAATTTGAATTTCAAATATTGGCATTTATTGACACAAACCCCAAATCTTGCACAACCATCATCCATTCATAGCTTGACAAGTGGCACCATATCATTGGATGAATGTTAGTCCCACATTGCTCAAATTTGGGCATTCATCCATCTTGAAATCCTATAAATGAAGAGCTCCTCTCCTCATTTATCATCCACAATCCAAGCAAAGTTACCATGCTCAAATATCTCTTGAGTTCCATCCATTATCATTGAGTCATAGTTAGGTTTTTCAGATTTTGGCTTGGAGTCTTCACATTTCATCAACAAAGTGGATCAATCTCTTCAACATTCGAATCTTGCATCATAGGAATTGGGAAAGGGCCAATTTTCACATCAAATTGGCACCAATTCCCCCATGGGATCAAGTGTTTGCTATTTAAATTAGGATTTAATCTAGTTTTTATCATTTCATTGTGTTCTTGCTTATTTTCTTTCCTATTTTGAGTTTGCAAATGGATTTCATGGGGAATCCTTATTTTAGCTTGCAAATCCTTGTTTAACTTGTTTACTCATGTTGTTTTGCAGGTACTAGGAAAAGGGTTCGCACAATATGAAAACTTATGTATGATCTATTTCTTGGTCCAAGCCGACATAATGTAACGTGCTAATGGTTAAATTGCATTTTGAAAATATTTTGTGATCTATTGGAGTTGACAGTTGATATCTTTTATAAATGAATGACATCTAATTAGGCTGATCTAATTGATGTTTGCAATTGAGATCAGATATATATATATATGGTGAATAGTTTTTGGAAGTGTGAAAAAGTGTGTAGACAATAGAGAAGTGATAGAAGAAATAGTGAGCGAGTAATGAATATGAAGGCGTGATAAGAAAGGAAGCAGTTAATGTGAAAATGAGTGAAGAATGAAGGGTGTAAAGTCTAAATACTGAGCATCTTCAGAATTGTATCAACACATGATAGGTGCATATTTTCTAGTTCATGTTGGGCTGTAAAGCCTTATTCTATTTTGTATAATCTTGTGTAGGCAGTGAGCCTCCTTGTTGGACAGTGAGTCCTTTTTGTAGGCAGTGAGCCTCTTTTGAAAATACTCTATAGTGTGAGTTAACCCTCACCGTGGTTTATTCCTTATTGGGTTTTCCATGTAAAAATCTAGTTTTCATTATGTTGATTTACTTTTTGTTATTTGTGTTTCATGCTCATATTTAATAACAAAATAGTGTGGTTGAAGAATAATAAGTGATAAATTTTATGTTTGAACTTATGTGACAATTGATTCATCCCCACTCTCAATTGTCATGTGCCTGTTTAACAACAAGTTGATAACGAAGTTCACCAAATGGCTACGTCTCTGGGTCCCTCTCCAACGGAGTGACCGATCCTTGATTATGCTCCAAACTGATTACAAGGCATCAACAAAATACAACGTCGAGTCTTCATGAGCTTCAAATTATTCCTCTTTCAAGTGCAGTAGAGTAACACTCCTTCGATGTACAGATTCAGACACTCAGAATCTCCATACAAATTCTCTCATAAGTTACCACCTAGTTACCCAAAGTCCTAAACTCCCTCCTTTTTATACATAAAATATGCCCAATATGGTTAATAACCATATGATCTATTTACAAAAATATGACATATCTCCCTTTACAAGTAAAAATCTTAAACAATATCCCTATTTACAGATATAATATTCAAAAATCCCCCCCTTTACAACTTAAAAAATCTTTTAATTCAATTCAAGCCCTTTTAATTACCCATTCTCGGGCTATTCAGTTCATAAATAAATTAGGGATTAACTTGTTTATAGTTTTAGAGGGTTAATATTTTAATTTAAGGGATATTCGACTGTCAAATAGTCTACAAAAGCAACCAATCCCGCTAAATTCGCATGACCATATGATGGTGTGTTGGTGGGTGAGAGTTTTGGGGTTGGGGAGGTCAGAGGATCAACCTCCTGGCCCACTATTTTTAAAACAAAATTTAAAAAATTTCTTTATCAAAAGAAATCACTGCCATATATATATTGAAGCGCATTTTTTGGCGCACTGGTAGGCATGTAAAGTTGTAACCAAGACGTCAAGGGATCAAATTCCATTCAAGATTTTTTGGTGGAAGTTGCAACCAACCAAACCACCACTAGAGGAGTAGACAACATGGGTGCCATGTGGTATAGTTTAATTTGTTGAGAAAAGACACATGTCAACATGTCAAAAGTCCACCTCATTGCCCTGCCATGTTGGATGCCACGTGTTAGGATATGATAGTTCCATGTTAGTTGCACATACTAATGTCACCTTGCCATGTGTCATGCACTTGTTTTGCCGCATTAGCATGCTGACATCATCACTTGTACTTAGTGAACCCTCAACTTTGACTTGCCATATCTTCGCTGTACACGCTCTATTTTTGATGAAATGAATGGCATTGGGATCGTTGCGGTGAGCTCTTCATTTTTATTTCACTTTCAAATTTTTTTGAGATGATCAATTTTTTCACCTTTTTGATCGACCCCTGGTACTAGTTTGAACCAACTTTGGTTGAACATAACTTGAGTGTATGCACTCCTTTTGACTCTATTCAAGTTGCATTTGGTTTAGTTTTCCAAGCACTTCAACATGGAGATGAATTCTGGAGCATATGCAACACTTCAAATTTTTATGACAAGTATCCACCTAGATTAGTCCTCTCCCCACTAGAGAGCTTTTAGACCTCCAAAAGTTACACTTATTCAGAATTTAAGTGAGCTCCATTTTCGACAAAATGAGCAGCGTTGGGATCATGGTGGTGAGCTCTTCATTTTGATACCACTTTCAAAAAATTCTAAGATGATCATTTTTTTTCCTTTCTGACTGGCCCTTAGTACCAGTTTGACCCAACTTTGACTGAGCATAACTTGAGCATACACGCTCCTTTTGACTCCATTCAAGCTGCGTTGGGTTTAGTCTTCTGAGCACTTTGACATGGTGATGAATTTGGAGCATATGAAACAATTCAGTTTTTGATGACAAGTATCCACTTGGATTAGTCCTCCCCACTAGAGAGCTTTTGGACCTTCAAAAGTTACATTTATTTAGAATTTAAGAGAGGGCATGGCCTCCCCACTTGTCCTAGATCATCTTTCCATCTACACACCTGGCTCATTACCACAATCATGATTGCAATAAAATTGTTGAACACATACATCATTCTATCACTTGCATAAGCATCTACATCAACTATTGTAGCTATTAACCAATAACCATTGACTAATATCAAATTGAATAAAAATGCAGATACAAAAGAGAATGAATCAGCAATATGTCTATCTTTTACAACAAGAACATTTTTACCCAAGGGAACCTCCAAATTCTCAATCATAAGTTGAGGACTTGGACCATCAATGCTTTCATTTACTGTTTCCTCATGTCGTACTGTTGGTGTATCCTGCGACAACTAATCATGATTATCCTTGATTTCTTCAAGTCCATGTCTAGAACCACCTGACTTAACAGACATAAGAGACAAATTTTTACTTGCATTAATACCCTTTTCAACTGCCCTATGTTTGTAAAAGATCTACCAGTCTTGATCTTGTGAGAATGTACAATATACCTGATACCATCTTTAAACAAATGATAATGATTAAAATCCCTGTAGAAAATAGCCTTTTGATCATACAAATATGGGATACCCAACACTATCCCACAAACATCTATTGGAACCACATCAAACTGCACCTCATCAACATACTTACTTGTGATTGTGAATCTTAAAGTGCATTGCCTTGTTACTTGTAATTCATTATTTTCAAAAACCCAACTTATTGGATAAGGTCTCTGATGCGGTGTAGTTTTCAATCCCAAATTCCTTACAACATCTTCTAAGATTAGGTTAATTTGAGATCCACTATCTATGATTGTGTATCAATTTTAGTGTGCTTGGCAACAACCCTTATGTGAAATAGCTCATTTCTTTTCTTATCTTGAGGGGTATCATAGACTTGAGAAGTAGAAGCACAACTAACAATAGAAACATTAGAAGCCTTACTTTTTAATCCCATTGTTGCTATCTTAGTTTCATCTTCATAATCTGAACCAAGATCCATAACAACATTTGTGGTCTCCTTCTTACCTTTTTGTTTACAAGCCCATTTTGGCTTCAATTCTAGATGCAACTACTAGCAATGATCTTCATCATGACCTTTCTTGTCACAATTAGCGCATGCAAACTTATCATCCTCTTTCTTAATGGTAGCTGTCTTCTTTCCCTTTTCTATATCTTTATATTTACCTTCAAGCTTAGATGGCTTCTTATCAAACTTATCAATGAAAGTACTCTTACCTCTTGACTCTAAGTGTGTGGCTTGTACAAATACTTCATCCAGATTACTAGGATTCAAAACCAAAATAGAATGGCTTAGATAAGAGTGAAGACCACCTATGTACTTAAGCAATGTGTCTTGGGTGTACAATGGGACATTCAATGCAATAGCCCTTTTCTTGAATTCATGGGTGTACTCTTGGATAGTTTGACCTTTCCCTTGCCTAAAAGTTTTCTAGTTCATCATTAACTAGTGCATATGGCCTAGGGGATAAAATTGCTTCTTAAGAGCATTAACAAATTTTTCCCAAGTTAAATTGACTCTACCATGTCGTGAAATTTCTACTCGAGTTCTACTCTCCCACTAGGTGAGAGTTGTTTCTCCCAACCGAAGAGTAGCTAATTGGATCCTAGAAGCATCATCTAAGAGACCATGAACTCTACAATACACTTCTACTTGTTGAACCTAGACATCTAATTTCTCAGCATTTAATTCCCCACAATACTTGGGTAGATCAAATTTTACATCCAATTTAATTTTAGGCTTATGTGCACCCTTGAAAGGATTAACATAAGAAATAGAATCAGTAGGAGAAGGAGAAGATGAAGAAGAATGAGAAGATTGAGAAGGAGTTTCTAGAGGCTCATCACCACCTCTAGGTCTTTTCCCTTTGTCCTTCTAATCCTCACGCTTTCCTCGCTTTGATGAATCTCCTCTTTCATGCTTCTTGCATTCTTGTCTTTCCTGGTAGAGTTCTTCCACCATAGCCTTCATTTCAAGAAAGGCTCACTGAAAACTCTTCTCATCAAGCTCAATACTTTTTCCAGCTTCTGATCCTTCCATCTTTGGCAAAGTTTTATATTTACCGATTTCAGGATTGTATTATGCAAGTGTGCCTTCACCTCACTGGCTCCTAGATCACGTTATCATTCACCTTTGCAAACACTAGTCACAACAAAGATCTGATACCACTTGATTTGATGTTATGATCTAGGACTGTTGCACATGAATAATAACTTATTACAACAATTAAATTGAAGGTCTTTAAAACATAATAACGGAATTGAAATACTTAAATAAACATTACAATGACTAAATAATGAAGAATCATAGGAATAAGACAAGACAAGAAACAACAAATTGATAATGGAGTTCACCAAATGACTATGTCTCTGGGTCCCTCTCCAACAAAGTGACCAATCCTTGATTATGCTCCAAATTGATTACAAGGCATCAATAGAATACAGTGTCGAGTCTTCATGAGCTTCAAAGTCTTCCTCTTTCAAGTGCAACAGAGTAACGCTCCTTCGATGCACAAATTTAGACACTTTGACTCTCCATACAAATTCTCTCATAAGTCACCACCTGGTTACCCAAAGTCCTAAACTCCCCCCTTTTTATACATAAAATATGCCCAATATGGTTAATAACCATATGATTTACAAAAATATGACATATCTCCCTTGACAAGTAAAAATATTAAACAATATCCCTATTTAGAGAGATAATCTTCAAAATCCCCCCCTTTACAACTTAAAAATCTTTTAAATCCCCTAAATAATTGTCTAATATCCTTTTTAATTCACTTCAAGCCATTTTAATTACCCATTCTCAGGCTATACAATTTATAAATAAATTAGGGATTAACTTGTTTATAGTTTTAGAGGGTTAATCTTTTAATTTAAGGGATATTCGATTGTCAAACAATCTACAAAAGAAACCGATCCCACTAAATTTCCATCACCATACAATGGTGCATTGGTGGGTGGGAGTTTTGGGGCTAGGGAGGTTAGAGGATTGACCCCTTCACCCATTATTTTTAAAATAAAATTTAAAAAAATTCTTTATCAAAAGAAATCGCCGTCATGTGTATATTGAAGCACATTTGTTGGCACATTGGTAGGAATGTTAAGTGGTAACCAAGACATCATGGGATCAAATCCCATTCAATATTTTTTGGTGGTAGTTGCAACTGACCAAATCGTCATTGGAGGAGTAGACAACAGGGGTGCCATGTGGCATAATTTAACTTGCTGAGAAAAGACACGTGTCAACACATCACAGGTCCACCTCATTGCCCTGCCACATTAGATGCCACATGTCAGGATATGATAGGTCCATGTCAACTGCACTTGCTGACATCACCTTGCCATGTGTCACATGCCAGTTTTTCCAAGTTAGCATACTGAAATCATCACTTGTACTTGGTTAACCCTCAA
>VDFB02092364.1:0-26035 GCA_007258455.2 Sequoia sempervirens | reverse complement strand
GTAAGGAAGGGAGGTACAAGATTACCATGACTCTCAAAAGGTGCATCTTCTAATACCAACCTATCCTCTTCACATCGAGGAAAGATATTAGAAGGAAATTTTTTATTATCATGGCTATCTATGATATCATTCTCTTTCACTTAGAAAACATTCTCACAAGTAAGGTATGAATGGAGAATAGCTAAGGTGATGTTTAGAAATGTTTCTATGATCTCACTTTCTTGTTATCTAATATCTTCCAAAGGGGGATAAGGAGAGCGACATGTTTGAAACAAGCAGCATTGAGAGGAGGGGTGATTCAGTGTTCTGCAAAAATTAAATTTATTGTTCTAATCTTTAACCCACTTAAAACATTCAACCAAGAGAAATATGCATGAACATAAAGCTAACAACCACAACACCATAACACAAGGATTTTTATGTGGAAACCCTATTATGGGAAAAACCACAGTGGATGGCCAATACACAATATGATCTAAGTATACTTAAAAGAAAGATTACAATGTGGGAATGCACTTGCATTCAGGGACACTACCTAGAGCTCACTGCTCAAAATAGAAAGGAACACTATCTTACAAAGATTTGGATTAGATCCAAAAGAATGAACTAAGAGAGTAACATCTATAAATGCTTGATTATTGTTCCAGTTAGGCTCAGTAGTTGATCTTCTATCCTTCTGACTGATTTTGCACTTCTGTTATGCTATGCTCTAACTCACATCACAAAATTTTTAATGCCGAAGTGAAACTGTGCATAAACACTCAATCACCTTTTTGATATTCTCAACACACATCGAAACACCTTATTCACATACAAAATGATATAATTGATCATTTATATATATCTGTGACTAAGAATTTAATCACAACAAGTTGGCTTCAATAATTTACTTAAAATATTTACAACTATCAACTCAAATCATGAATAATATTCAATTCTCATCCACAAAGGTCATCCACAACTTAGCTCAGACCCAAATAAAGATGCTTGAACATAAAAAAATTTGAGTAAACACTCCTTGAATATCCACGACACATTATATCAACTCGGTCGGCAATCAAACATTAATGAACAAAAAGATATCCAACTGGATCTCTAGAATTGCACACAAATTGATATAGGGAACTAAGATTTTTGGATAACACAAGACATACATTGATCAAACTCCCATGAGATTCATAACCCAAAATAACAATAGGAAATATGCATGTGAATTGATGAACACAAAACTGTCAAATGCACTGTTCTTCCTTGATTGTCTTCAATCTATCTGCCGGTATGAGAAAATGATGATGTGCAGATCCAATCAATGACTAGGGTTTCCATCAATGATAACACTATAAAAAAATTGCAGTGTCTCTTGCCAACAATCTCCCCCTTTGGCATTGATGGCAACACTTAGTGAAAAATGACTAAGTGTTAGATCAGTACCAACATGAATTACACTGCCACTTCAAAACTTCAAAAATAATATTCAATCTCAACTTAGAAATTCAACCCCCCTAAGATGAATATAAATTTTTCACTGTACAACTCTCCCCCTTTGACATCAATGGAAAAACTAGGAAAACTAAAAAGTCAAAATTTCAAACTGTACAAGCATGATCTTGTAACTTAAACAAATTTCAAAACATCTACAAAATCTCTTTTCAACACACTCCAATTTGTGTCCTAAACTCTTTTGAGACTCTCTAGAATTTTTATGTGACCACAAACTAAATAAGATTGGGTTTCTGCAGTCTCAAGATTCATTGGGTCACTAACTGCCATAACATCTTTGGCTTCCTTTAATGCACTCACCATTATTTCAATCTTTGGACCAATTAGTCCTCTGAGCTCACATACTCTTCCTACAATCCTATCATTTTCATGCTTCAAGATCCTTATTTTGTCAAGTAGAGATATTACTTGACCTTCTTGCTCACCAACATTACCAACTAACGAATCAAAAGCATCAGAAATGGTAGCCAATTGTTTTTCAAGATCCTTCACCCTCTTCTCATTATCTTCAGTAAATTTGGACAAAACCAAACATGACTTATAGGCCTTTCCACCTTCAAATAGAGAATCTTGAATATTCTCTATATAGGTGGCTAACAAAGCTTTATCATTTGCAATCAGTTCTTTCAACCTACCAAATATTTTTCCATCAAACTCCTTCTACACTTTAACCATGGCTGATTTTTCAAGAGACTCGAATTGAGTACTTACAAAATTTATGAGCTTCTTTAGTTCATTGGAAGAGGAACCAGATGGATCCTTAGCATGAGTTGGCATAATTTTCTCTAGAACTCCAGATGCAAGATTTAATAATCCACTGTCCTCAATATGAGACTTCAAAATCTTCTCACTAGCCTTAGCTTGTGCAATTGATGCAACCTTCATTATTTGAATTAGGACAAGGTGGATAGATTGATTGGGCCTTCAACCAATTTAGGATGAAATTATTCATGTTGTTCCACTAGAGATTTCTTCATTGCCTCGATAGTGTCTCTTGCTTCCACTAGGATTTCCTTAACTTGAACTTTTTCTTCTTCAACTTTTGGTTCTTCTGTAACTGTTTCTTGATTTCCTTTATGAGCTTCAAATTCTTCATTTGGCATCTCCTTTTCTCCAGCTAATACAACCTTAGGAACTTCACTCTCCATAGGTGCTTGTGTATTATCCACATTAGGAGGAATCTAAATATCCTCAGTATCTACATTCACCTCCTCATTTACAGGACCATATACAACATATTCAATACTCACTTCTTCAATATTGATCTTGTTCTTTGATAGAAATGCTTCTAGGATTTTCTTGGTTTCATTAGCAACAACACTAGTTTCACCAATCATAAGTTTGTTCACCCTTTTTTTTCTTTTGAATTCCTTCTTGGCTTTGTCCAGGAGTGAATTCATCTCCTCAATATATATTTTCGTACATAATTCTACAAGAATTCTCTTTCTCATATTCTCTTCTTCTGTCCTAGCATTTACTCTTCTCGACTCAAAAACATCATACAAAATCTTAGGTAAACCAAACATAATTTCAACAAGATCTTTATTGAAAATATTCAAATATTTTATTGTTGCCTCTTTAAGAATTTTTTGATCTAATTCATCAAAATTTTCATACCATTCGCAAAGGGGCTTGAGGTTTCCATCCTTGACAACAAAATTCTCAACTTCTTCAATTGTCATACCTAGTTTGAAATTTTTTTCTTTCTTCTTTACCTTTTCTTCCTCACCGGAAGATTTTCTCTTGATTATCTTGGTAGCCTAAGTGTCGATAGACTTGATTTCTTTCACACCTTCATTTGACTAAGTCTCCTCATTTTCTGAAATGACTTCATAGGTTCTTGTGCTCCTGTTCTTCTTCCTCTTACCAGAAGCCTTGTTTGGCTTGGTTGTAGGAGTAGATAAGGATGGTGAACTCCTTGTTGATCTAGTACGGGCAAATGATCATACTGGACTACCAGATTTAGTTCTTTTTGACTCTTTTCCTACTTCAATTTCATATCTCTTCCAATTTTTGGCTTCTTTCAATGCTTCTATAGATATACCCAAACTTTCTGCAATGAATTCCACTTCTTTCCTTACTCTTTTGAAAAGCTTATGCTTCTTCAGTTGTTCATACACTTGCATGTCCTTTTCAGCATAGGTTCCAAACCTTTCTTTTGCTAGATCCAGAGGTGTGTTCAACAAATGTTCTACATACATCTTCAAGATGTTCTCCTTAACTTCATATCCCATAGGCATAATCCATATCATCCCAGGATCAGTGGCTTCCATATGGCATTGATTAATATCTACCATGAAACATATTGTATCTTTGTACTTCTCTACAATCGAAGTAGGAATTCTTTCTCTTACATGCATCATACTCTATATTTTTTTGAAGTAACCCCAAAGGGTAGTTATTCTAGTCTTACGATCACCAATTCCATACAATGTATCTCTTATTTGAATAGCTACAAGCTGATTGCTTTGCTAATGAACTTTCCCAACACCCAGAACCTCACTCATGAAATAAAAGAACAAACATAGTAGCAAATTACCATATTTAAAAGAGTTTTTTTTTACTTTCTTAATCTTACCCAAATTCTCCATCAGCTGACTTCCAAGTAGCTCACACAAGTCATAATCTACATTTTCTTTTATCATCTGATAGGCTGCATAAATGATCGTACTAGATACTGAATTATCTTGGTTGGAGTGGTAGACCTTGTAGCCAATGACCATCAATGAAAATTTCACATCCACTTCAAAAATATCTTTGATTGTCATTGCCCTTCTATCAAATTTTACACTTGTTGCATCAGTAACCTTTTGATTCTTTATAGATTTCAAGATGGGCAGTCCACCAGAGGAATTTAGACATGTGACAACGCTTATATCCTCTTTCATAGTTTTAAAAGGTATATTCAAGCACATGAACTTGGCATGAACTCGACTCAAAATATATCACACCCATTTTCTTTCCTTAAATATGGGAAATTTCACAAACTGTGTGAACTTCTTCTCTTCTAGGGTTTTGTATTTCGGCTTAACAGTGAACTCCTCTCCAATTAGATGGTTGGAATACAAATTTAGCATTTGTGAGCTTCCTAACTCTTCAAAATTGGAATGTATGCAAGCTCTAATGTCTTCAGTATGCAAGACACTATACGGTACAAAGGAAAATGCACCTAGGGGCTCAATCTCAATAAACTTAAAAGGATGCCATTTGAACTTTAGATGGGGTCTATCCTTGACTTCAACTACCAATGGAGTGGCCATTTTTACAAATTCACAAATTCACTAATTTTTTTGATAAAAAACTTGTGGTCGGATCAGAGTTTGATCACTAAATCTTCTTCACACTTGAATCTCGCTGCAATTCAGCAAAGTTTTCCCTAGAGCTCTCAAAACTTCCAAAATAAAAAGGGAAAAATGAAGGATAAAAATGTTCTCTTATCATTCACACACCTAACCCTTTTTGTCACAATAAATGCTTTTACCCTAATTCATCCGGTTACCCTATTTCCATGCATTGAGATAGATAATTCTTCTATGGATCTCGAGTACTGTATAATACTATCTCCAATTGGTTGAACATCTGAAAAGAATCTATGCACTTATTGGACTTATCCACATTCCAGTGACATTTACCACCAGGGGGTTAAGAGATTTTCTTGACAACTCCCCCTAGGCCAAAGGCCTAAAACTAATTTTTGGATGAATTACCAGAAGTAGATTCCAATGCTAGCACATTTCCTTCAACAAAGGGATCCCTCTTCACCCATTTCTTTTGCATTTTCCTCCTGATCTCATTTTTAGTGACTTTACCTTTTCCCTTAACATCCTATTGCATGTTTTGTTTTACTAGATCTCTTCTATTCCAACAGAATCTAGCAGTGTGGCCAAATTTGTTGTAGTTGTAACACACAATATTTCTATTATTCTAACTAATTTTTCCTTGATCTAAATTGGTTGGAAATATGCCCAAGTATATTGCATGAATAACATCTGACATTTCTATGAAAGTTGTTCATTACATTTCTGCATTCATTTGACTTATGACCAAACTTATTACAATTAAAGCACTGACGTGAGAATGACCATTTGGAGTCATTCTACTTCTACACTGAGAAGCCATATGACCAAATCTATTGCAAGAAAAATAGTAGCCATTGAATCTTTGTGCATTTGGTTTTCTTACTAGATTCCTTCTAACTCCATTCATTTTATTTCCTTACCTGAATCTCCCTTGTCCCAATTTCCTTTGTCCAAATCTAGAACTTTCTCCTTCTTCATAACCAAGACCTCGCTTGTCACCATCAGTCCTCTAACCTTTAATCAGTTCATCAAGCTTGGTTGAGCTTTCTTTGAATTTTTCCTTGTACTCATTTGTAGTAGTAAGTTCATTTATGTGATCATCAAGTTTTTTTTCAAGCACTTCCCCATTGTTTTTAGATTGTTCCAATTCATTGTCCAATCGGCTGCATTCTTCAGATTTTTCTTTCAAGGATTGAGCAAGATTTTCTTAATTCTTCATTCTATCTTCAATCTCCTTGGTCATTCTTATCATGATAGATTCCATCTCACACTTCAAGGCAACATTTTCTCTAGAGAAATTTTCACATTCTTATGTTTTCTTCTTCAAGGCATGACTCAATTGTGCATCTTCAATGCATCTATTCTTCTGCTTAAGCTGATCACACAATTCCTTTCATCTTTCCCTTGATTCATTGATTTTGTCTTTCAATGACTGAATGAATTTCTCTACATTCTCCAAATTTTCCTGTAGTTCCTGGTTCTCATATTTTGATTGGTCAAGATCATCCAGGGCCGCCAAAATTTGTTGTTGAAGACTTCTTGTATCCATTAAAAATACTTTCCAAGATCTCCCCAAGCTATTAGACTTCTTTCGAGGAACTAGCTTTGATACCAATTGTTGGAAACAAGCAACACTGAGAGGGGGGGGGGGGAATCAGTGTTTTGCAAAAATTAAATTTATTGTTCTAATCTTTAACCTACTTAAAACATTTAACCAAGAGAAATATGCATGAATAGAAAGCTAACAACCACAACACCATAACAAAAGGATTTTTACGTGGAAACCCTGTTAGGGGAAAAACCATGGTGGATGGACAATATACAATATGATCTAAGTATACTCAAAAGAAAGATTACAATGTGGGAATGTACTTGCATTCATGCGCACTTCCTAGAGCTTATTGCTCAAAATAGAAAGGCACATAGCCTTACAAAGATTTGGTTTCGATCCAAAAGAATGAACTAAGAGAGTAGCACCTATAAATGCTTGATTACAGTTCTGGTTAGGCTCAGTAGTTGATCTTTTGTCCTTTTGACTAATTCTGACTTCTACTATGCTCTGCTCTAACTTGCATCACAAAATCTTCAATGCCCAAGTGAAACTATGCATAATCGCTCAATCACCCTTCTGATATTCGCAACACACATCGACACACCTTATTCACACACAAAATGATATAATTGATTATTTATATATATCCACAACTAAGAATTTATTCACAACAAGTTGGCTTCAATAAAACTTAAAATATTTACAACTGTCAGCTCAAATCATGAATAATATTCAAGGGTATGTGCAGGATCATCATGGAAAAAACAGGCCCTTAAGTGGCAAAAAATTCATAAAAAATAGAGTTAGGCAACTTGACGTCAAAATTTGAATAAGTTATCTATATTATTTTAAAAATATGTAAGAAAATAATTTGTAAAAATTTGAATGTACTTTCTAAACTACTAGGTTTATTTAAAAAAATAAAATCTATTTGGTGAAAATTTAGAGACTCAATGCATTAACACTTAAATTTAGGGAAAAATAAAGTAGGTGTTTGTCGACCACCCAAATACAATAAAATGATAATATTTTTTTATAATATTTTAGATATAGGTGAGAGCTCATGTCTACAATGTGATGCATATTTTTTGTAATTTTTCCAATTAAATAATTAATTTTTTCAATACAACACAAAAATAAAAACTTGTATCAGTAACCACCTTGTTCAAAACTTCATGAAATTAATTTCTTCTTTTTTAATCCTATAGTATCTGAACCACCACATAGAATGTGGCCCTTTTTCAAAATGTGATACCTTTTGAAGCTATAGATGTTTTTCAATATCAATTAGAACTTTTGTTGTAATTCAAATAGAAAATAAATAATTATTATTTATTGAATTCAAAGTAAAGCATTATTTATATTGGTGGAAAGCTAAGAATCTCCTTTAAAAACCCTTTTTGTTTCATCAATTTTGGATTAAAAAAAAGTCACTAGCCATACCCTACAAAACCCATGTGCCTTTTTGGCCCATCATGATCCACACGTACCCTCAATACACATCCATAACAATTGTCTAACTTGGGACCCAAATCGAGATGCTTTCAGAACACAAAATATTTAATTAAATGCTCTGTAAAATGTCATCATTATATCAACTAGGTCAGCCACCAAACACTGATGAACAGAAAGATATCCAATCGGATCTCCAGACTTGCACACAACTTGATACGAGGCACTGATATTTTTGTATAACACAAGACATACATTGATCAACCTCCCATGAGATCCACAACTCAAAATAAAACAAAAAATATGCATGTGAATCAATGAACACAAAACTATCGGATCACAGTGTTCTTTATGATTGTCTTCAATCTATGCACTAGTGAGCAAATATTGTCTTGGATCTGTCAACTCAAGTTGCCATCGTGACCTTTCATAAAAAATTTAGTGTCTCTCCAATGAGACAATCAAGATGTTCAATGCTTGTATCTTCTTTCACCAAGATACCTTCATCACTAATAGGAGAGGTATTGGGAGAAGAAAAAGTATGATTGTTATGATTGTCTATGCTTGCATCCTCTTGTATCATACCATCCTCGCTGATAGGTAATGTAATAATAAGGATTGTGTCAATGGTTTGATATGCTTTCTCTAATATTTTCTCATGACTATGAAAGATAGTAGAAGGATGACTAGCATGTTTCTTAATTGCCTCATTGTTGTAATCTAAATTGAACTCATAAGAGGAATCTTGTACTTATGCAATCCATTTTTTTATATCAAAGCCACATCTCTGAAAATATACTATCAAAAATGGAAAGTAAGTAAAATTCAATGACAAATTGAAATGTATAAATGCAAATTTCAGATTTGAAAGGTAATTTACTAATTACACTATGAAAAAAATTGAAAGTGAAATGTTGTAAATGTAAATTTGGAATTGAGCAATGCATGAAATGAACCACTTTAAGCTAGATTTAATGAAATTCCTGTAACAAAATCTCAATAACTAAAACATATCCTGAATGGCAACAAATAGAAATTCAAAAAAAGGTTTTTTAAAATGTTGTAAAAGAGTTTTAGTGTGCCTTGGACAATGGTACTTTCCCTAGAGGGACCCAGATGAGTGAGGATTTTTCAAAATTTTTAGATATTTTAAGTGATTTCTATGCTTTTTAGTTTTTATGATGGGAAAATGTAGTTTTTAGATGATTTCAATGATTTTAGATGCATAAATGTAACCTATATGCACATTGACTAATGCAAAATTTTAAAACTCTAGAATGCCAATAAACTAATGTAAAATTCAATGCAATGTTAATGCAAGCAAGATCTAGGATGATGATACACTCCAAATCAAAAAATGAAATGCTCTAAATGTAGGTTCACCAAAATGTAACAATGAAAATAGTGTTCCACCTTTTTGGAGGTGGAACAAAAACTAGGTGTTTAGATACCTAGACCTATTTCCCTCAAGTTTCATTTAAGGAGGCCCTTGAGATCTCATCCAATGAAGAACAAGGAAAGATATTTGACAATAGGGCTATCCTAGGGGCTGATTATAAACTAATGAGGGGTTGGCCACCAAGTAAGAACTTGGAAAGAAAAATGCAATGCAAGTTTAAATGTAAGATGTAATGCTAAACCCTAATTCAATGCAAACCTTCATTTAATGACCTATAAAAGTAAATTAAATAGAATAATAAATAGTAGAATAGAATGTGTACACCTGGAAATCTAAATATGAGTGGATGGAGGTCTGAAATGTTGTAATTTCAATCTTTAATGTTGAGTAGGACTCATTCATGAAGCTAGGTGAATCATTCCAAAATTTGGGTTCCTATGTGGGAATATGAATTTGGCAAATGGGTATTCAAATCTGCAAAAATATGAATTTTGACCAAAACTAGGATTCATTCACCAAAAGTGGAAAATCAGTCTACTTATGGTTTCTTGAAACTTCAAGATCTAAATCTAGTCTTCAAGGTCTTCTCTATGCTTCCTAACTAATTTTCAGGTCCAAATATCTGTGAATCAACCTATAGGTGTTCTCCAATGTTCTCCAATGCTTGATGATAACTTTGACAACTTTAGGCACTTTGACAACTATAGTGTAGAAAATTGTGCACTCTTGAAGAAAGAGGTAGTATCACTCTTAATTTGGACTTATTTTGGCACCCTTGCATTAATTCCCCTTTAAAATTACCATTTATAGGCCCCTAAGACGCATTATTTTAAATCTCAAGGCTCATTTCACTAAAAATCCATATAAATTCACTAAAATCCCCAAAAATCCCAAAAACCCACCTCAAAAATCTAAGGTGGGACTCATTCACCACCTTGGGTGAATGAGTCCCCTTAGGTGGGACCCATTCACCAAGTGTGGCAAATGAGTCCCATTTTGGGTCTTTCTCAAATTTGAGCAAGAATTCATCCATTTAATTCATGTTTTTGGTAAATGTCAGCCTTTGTGATCTAAATAAAGGTCAATTAGGTGATAATACCTATAAAAGAAAGTTCATAAGTCATTTTTCACAATCTAAGCATACTCTAAGAACTTAGGGAAAGCATCAAGCATCAAGAGTCTTCAAGCAATTTTTCATAAGAGCATTCTAATTCCAAAAGCAAGCAAAGTTGAAGCATTGGAGCAGTATTAAAGTAATTTTGCAAGTCTTCAATCTCAATTTCTATCAAGATCTAGAATTTTCAAGGGTGATCATGGATTCCTATGGTGAATCATGATTGATTTTAGGTTGGGGAGATGCAACTATCTATCAAGCCAATCCTAAAGACTTGTTTCCTAAGTGATTCCATCTTCCATTGTCACTCTACATTTAGCCTAAGGAAGGTACAAGCATCATTAGAGCTCACTTGGGATGATTAGAGATCATCACAGGTGAGTTATTCATCTTTTATTTTCCGTTTATGCATCATATTCTTGCACATTAGAATAGGATTGCATCATATTTTAGATTTCTTAGTCTTAGACACACTTAAGACTAGGGTTTTCATGCACTTTTCATTATTTCAATCAAGGTTTAACTACCAAACTAGGGGTTTTACTAAGGAAAACCCACCATTAGCAAACCAATTTGAATTCTATTTTGGAGGTTTTTTTCATAGATTTAGACCCAAAACTCAAGTTGGAAGAAAAGAGTAGGTGTTGGAGTGCAAATCAATGCTTTCCATTTCTGAAAAAGTGAAACGAGATTGATTCACCAAGAGTGGTGAATGAGTCCCGCTGTAACTATATGTCATATCTATTTGTAGATTTTGGTACCCTTTTTCCTGAAATGGACTCCCATGTAGAAATTAGGATCTGAGACTGATTCGCCTAGGTTGGTGAATCAGTCCCAGTAGCATAAAAAGTCAATATTTCTAGAATTTCAAAGCTATTTCTAGTCTCTTCAAGGTTTCTAGGTGGACACCATTTACATATTTACTTTTCTTTTTTGTTTTATTTACATTTCTAGAGCATTTTTTAGGTCATTTAGCTTTTATTTTCATATCACACTGTGTTTTCCAACATATTGTCTTTTCCAAGTTTACACTAGGTGTTGAACCCCTCATTAGCTATCGCTCAATTCCCTAGAACCTTCCCTTTGAAAATTTTCAATCTCCTTTGCATTGAAATCTCAAGGGTTTGTTCTTGAGTGAAAGGTTGGAAATTGGTCTTTCTCCTTTTAGGTCCAAAACCCTAGAAGTGAAAGAAAGCTCCCCACCAATTTTCTTCTTTTCATTTTGGTGAACCTACATTTAGAACATTGAAATTATGATTTGGAGTGCATTTGCATCCTACATTTATTTTGCATTAACATTGCATTAGGTTTTGAATTAGTTAATTTTCATTCTAGTGTTTCAATTCTTGCATTCGTCAAAGATTTATTTAGCTTGCATTTTGCACTTAATTTCATTAAAAAGTATTTAAAAAATGCATTTTCATCCTAGATCTAGGTCATACAGCATAGAAAAAATAAAAATCAACCAAAAAATATGAAAAATTTGAAAAAAAAATCCCTATTGGGACTCATTCTCCACCTTGGGTGAATCAATCCTAGTGCAAGTTTTAAATTGCTATTTATAGAGTTAAATTTCCATTTTTTAAGCTTTTGTTTGCCTCTATTACTTTTTTGTTTTAGTTCAATTGCCTTTTGTTACATTGAAGTCATTAGAAATACCATTATTTACATTCATGGAAATTATGGATAGCATTAGATTTTTGCAATTTTCATTTTCAGTATTAGTTTCGAGTTCACTTAGATCAGATTCATTAGAAAATGAACACAAAAAACTGAAATCATCAAAAGAAACAATTCAAAAAATGCTTAAATATAGAAAACGCATATCATCCAAACCCTTTAGTAGTGATGACTTATACATGTTAGATGAAGCCCTTGATGACTTCCTCTCACTAAGATCATCCACTAAGGCTTTCCATAGAAAACCCAAACCAAGTGAAGTTAACTTAACCCTCAAGCCTTTTAGTAGTGATGACTTTGGTATGTTAGATGATGCCCTTGAGGACTTCATCTCTTAAATTCCATTTACTAAGGCTTGTTATGAGAAACTAAAAACAAGAGACGTTAATGTGATTCAACCTGAACTCATCCTTTACCCACCTTCACATAAACCACAACCTAAAAACAAACCTAAGTTTACCCTTTATCCACCTAAGAATAATGTATCCCACCTTTCAAACACCTTTGAAGAGTCAATTGAAGTAACAAGAGTTAAATGCTAGAGGTCATGAGGTCCATAGAATTCAAACATCATCTGAACTTCTATGTGCTCACTAGCTTTGTAAATGTATCTGGAACCTTCATCAAGGTGTCAACCTTCTCCAATTACACCTTCCCATCTTCCACCATATCACTAAAAAAATGAAATTGAACATTGATGTGCTTTATTCTAGCATGTATAGTAGGATTCTTTACCAAGAAAATGACACTGGCTATCACAATAGATAGTGGTATGTCCTACATCAAGCCCAACATATGAGAACAAATGCTTAAGCTAAATGGATTCTTGAAAATCATGATTATTTTTCATGTACTTTTATTTTGTCATGGACAAAGTGACTACAACCTATCACTTACTCATCCAACTAATGGTACCACCAAACATCCTGAATGCATATCCACTAGTGGATATTCTACTATCAATATCTCCTTCCCAATCAGAATCCAAAAAACCACAAATACAAACTGAATGACAAAGTCTAGTAGGATAACCATGAAAAAATAAGGCATACTCAAAAGTACCCCACAAGTATTTCAACACAAGCTATTAAGTGCATCCCAATGTACTCGTCTAGGATTAGCCATAAAATGGCTTAGGAATGCCATTGCTTGGGAAATTTCTGGACTTGTACAGACCATAGCATACATCAAACTACCTACAAAACTAGAATAGGGTACTTTGATCATGTCTTCCATCTCAAAAGGAGATTTTGGACAATCTTTCATAGAAATCTATGTCCCTTGCAATGAAGGAACAACTAACTATCTGAAAGTTGTCACGTTGAATCTCTCCAATAGTGCATTCACATAATTACTCTAGCTTAACCAAATATTTTTATTAACTTTGTCTCTTCTAATCTCCTTCCCTAATATATATCGATTTGTATCTAAATCATTCATTTCAAACTGTGATGACAACTAGGACTTCAGTTTTGAAATCAAACTTTTGTCTTTCCCAAAAAATAGCATACCATCAACATAAAACACGTTAATGAGACAACCATCATTAAGAGTTTTATAGTAAACACAGCGATCATATTTAGATCTCCAAAATCCTAAACTCATCACAAAGGTGTCAAATTTATAGTACCACATCCTAGGAGATTTATTAAGACCATACAAAGACTTTTTCAACTTGCATACTAGACTTTTTTTACATTTAACCACATACTGTTCAGGCTATGACATATATATTTCTTCCTACAAGTCACCATGAAAAAAAGTTTTTTCACATCCATCTTCTCCACTTCAAAATCATATGTTGTTTCTAGTGATAAAAAGAACTAAATAGATGCCAACTTTGCAACAAGAGATAATATATCACCATAATCTATTCCCTCCACTTGTGGATAACCTTTCACGACCAAGCTTGCTTTATGCTTCTCAAGATTTCATTATGACCAAATTTCTTCATGAACACCCATTTACAACCAATGGGTTTTTGTCCTTCAAGCAAGGGTACCAAATCCCATGTATCTTTTTCTTCAATATAGCCATCTCCTCATCCATGGTTTTCATCAAGGAATCTAAATCAGTCATACCCATAGTGTCTTTCACACTCCTTGGCTCATCAACATTACCAATCAACACAAAAATACAATTTGAATCCAACAATGAATAACCAAACTTATCAGGTTGTTGTTTATCTCTCATAAACCTCCTTAATTGTTGAGGTTTAGCTTCTTCTTCTTCTTCTTCAAAATTTTTAGGGATTCTCAAGCTCTCCTCAACATCAAGTCCATTCTGGGCTTCAAGTTCAACTTTCTTAGGGTTAAGAGGAAGTTGAACCACATCTTCTTTCTTCTATTATTCTATAGGTTAAAAAATAGTGGAAGAAGGTTTCATCTCTGTGAAGATAACACTTCAACTGCAAAGAACCTTTTCAACCATTGGATCCCAAAGTTTATACCATTTCACACCAATACCATAACTGATAAAGATACATTAAAAAAAATCTAATTTTGACCTTTTCTACCTTGGCACATAATCATATGCCTCACAACCAAACACTTGAAGAAGTCTCAATGAAGGATTCTTACCCGACCACAACTCCATAGGTTTCTCCTCAACAAGAGCTGATGTAGGAGATTTGTTAACTAGATAGCATGCAATAGCAATAGCTTCAACCTATAACTTTTTCTCTAGGACAAAGCTCCACTTAGCATACTCTTAGCCTCTCCATCAATGTCTTATTCATCCTCTCCACAACCAATTTTGTTGAAGGGCATACTAAATAGTCTCATACCTTTCAATCCCATGTTTTTTAGAAAACTTATCAAAACCTACAAAAAAACTCACCACCATTGTCAATCCTCAAACACTTAATCTTCCTACCAGTCTGATTTTCTACCAAGACCTTAAACTCCTTAAATTGACTAGAGACTTTAGCTTTACTTCTGAGAAAATAAACAAATATCCTTCTATTGTAATCATCTATGAAAGAAATGAAATATGCACATATTTTGATAATGATGGAACTTTTAGAGAACCAAAAGTATATGAATGCACATCGTCCAAAAGCCCAAGAGATTTATGAGAAATGTGATAAAACTAAACAAGGTTTTGCTTTCTATGGACACAATGTTCACAAATATTGAACTCAATGTTACAATCATCAAGCCCCTCAGCAAGGAATTTATTTTTTAGGTTTCTTAAACCTCTTTTACCAATGTGACCAAGTCTTTGGTTCCAAAGCATTATCTTCTCACCAGGTAAATTCATCTCCAAAACATGAGCACCCTTAGCTACCTAGAAAGCATGATCAACAGAAGTGGGTGCAACTTTTTTCTTTATTGTTGGTTCCAATGGTGAGGAAAGTGACTATAAAGTTCTTCTTATTTTTCACATAAGAACTATTGCACTGAACTATGAATGCTTCCAACTAAAACTGAGTGCATATCCAAACACTCTTAGCAAGCACCATAGCTCCCCTTGTCATCTTGCATCTTCCATTCGAGAAGATAACCTACACACCCGCATCATTCAACTTACAAAAATAAGGTTTTGTGCCAAACCAAGCATATGCAAGACACCATCGATCCCCTTCACTCAACCATCTAGGAATCTTATCTTGAATCTTCCATGGCCAACAATTTTTAGGTGAGAGTCACCACCCAAGTACACCTTCCCACCATCATAACTTTCATACATTGAAAACCAATATCGATGCAAAATCATGTGGAAAGAAGCACCATAGTCTATCAGTCACACATCTTATGATGCATGTGTTGCCAAGGCAATAAAAAAAGCATCAACATCATCCTAGAAGGATTTATCAGTTTTAGAATTAGAGAAATCCTTCATTTTCTTCTTTTTCTCCACCTTACAATCTTTACAAAAGTGGCAAGATTTTCCACAATTCCAACACTTCACCTTGGTCTTTCCAGGAGACTTAGATCTCCCACAAGATTTGGATTCTAGCTTCTCTTGGTTCGTGTTCTTCTTTTTTCCTTTTTCTTCCATTCTTCCTCGAACCGCTAAAGCCGCTTTAGTCATTCCAAAATATTTTCTTGGCATCTCTTCAGATAACAATGATGCCATCCCATTATCCATATTAAAGTGGTAGTGGTACTTCAAATTTCCATGATAAGGTGGTCCAAAGAATATGTCAGTGAGCACAAAAAATTCATGCAATGACAATCATCCTCTATTTTCACACCAATAGAGTTCAACTAGGTAACAAGTAGGTTGAATGCATTCAGGTGATCTATGATAGATCCTCCTTTCTCCATCCACACATAATACATCTTTTGCAAGAAAAATTATTTACTAGGGATTTAGTCTGATAAATTTGAGCATGCTTCTTCCAACAAAGTGCAACAATCTTCTCTTCATGAATGTTTAGGAGTATTGAATTAGTTAAACAGTCTTATCAGACCCTTAGCCTTCCAATCCATTAGATCCCAATGTTCATGTTTCATGCTTGTTGGCATAGTTCCAAAAATAGTTGTCCACAAGTCACTGTCTACAAGCATGTCTTCCATCTTGAGCTTTCACAACTCGATGTTGCCTCCATTAAATTTCTCTATCTCAACTCTACCAGATGTGCTCGCCATTTCTTTTCTACAAAAGGCTCCCACTCAAAATAAGATTAGTACAAAAAATTCTTTAACCCACAATAAGAAACAAAGGTGATTAAGCTTTGATGCCAACTGAAAGGAAGTCAGATACATGGAAAATCTTCAAACACTAATCTATCAAAGGAGAATGTGTAAATTTATATAGTTTTAAACCCTTATTTAGTTACAATAAAGAAGGTGCACATAACAAGTAAAGATAAACAACATTAGAGATACAATAGAACACATATAACACCAAATATATGTGGGAAAAACTCTTTCAAGAGAAAAACCCCACACTCTAAAAAATTGAACAATGTATTATCTGTAGACAAGTAGTTAGAATACACTTGCAATGCAAGCCTATATGGGAGTTTGTCTATGTTACAATTTTGGAGTCAATATGACAACATAACTGTATCTCAATAATACAACCTTACAACTCCAAAATACAAGTGCTCAATATATAGGAGCTTGCAATTAACTAATTAGGAATTTTAAAACTTGAATGCCAAAGGCTGAAGATTCAACAATGGAAAGCGTCAAAACCACTAAACATGCATAATAGTAAATTTCCAATTGTCACCATATGCAACATTGTAACTGCCAATTGTTACTAAACTTGCACATGCAAAACCTGCGCGGAAATAATAATTGCACCTCTCAAAACTTACATTCCGTACAAGTTCAACACAAAAATAGAAAATACAGCTATTACTAAAAACACAAAAATCAGAAACTTCACCTTCATTTTCTTAACAAAATCAATATCTGCGTTCTGAAATTATCATTGATTAGTATATTATGTTCTAAGTGGCCTGGCTGAGTGGCAGCCACTGGAAACATCTGAACCATTAGAAATTTTCGGTTTTGGTCGACCTTGCTGTAAGCGATTGTTCGAAAATTCTCACAAACTCTTCGATGTTGAAAGTCCTGAAGCGATTTTTTTTTGTTAAATGTTGTTTTTCAAACTTCGACGACTGAGTTTGTAAATAGCTTTCACATTAGCTGGACTGGGCTGCCTTAAAATGTGTCTTTGATAGCTTTCACAACGTGTCTTTGAAGCCCTTAACATGAAACAGATGACTTTCTTGCGCCGAATTCAGATAACAAGTCTCTGACCAGATATTCCACTGTTAAGACGTACTTCACACAGTTGCTCACTAACCATTTATTTATCGTCACATTCTGACTGTAACGATGAAAATCCTATAGCCATGCCTTTTTATCATCCTTAAGTTTTTGGATTATAGTTTGTATGGAATTTAGCAAATAATCTAATTAAAGGATTAGTCAGATTAATTTTAATACAAATATATTATTTACGAAAATATTAGCTTTTAAAAGAATTTAAAATATTATATTTTCATCTTAATTAGGGCTAGTGTCAGGTATAAAACATAATAAAAGAAACAATAGTCTTAAAAGAATTAGAGATACTTAAACATTTATTAAAATTCTTCTTATTTGGTGTTTGATTGTTATTATATGATCTAGCGAATACTTGTGAATTAATTTTATTTCATTAACCAAACTTCTAAGGCTGAGTTCCATATTGTCAAGATTCGCATAATTGAAATTTATAGCACTCAAAGCAATATGTTCATCATTCAAAATATGTCTTTCTTCTTTCTTGTTTAACAATTGATTTTTAGGGCTCTAGGAAAATTCACGGACAACAATTCACCGTCAGAAAATTCATCGTCAACAATTCACCATGGGAAAATTCACCACCAGCAATTCACTGCTGCAGAAAATTCATCACATTAAAAATTTGTGATTAATTTTCCATAACGGTGAATTGCTGATGGTGAATTTTCTTTGAAGTGAATTTGTCATGACGGTGAATTTTCCCACAATAAATTGTTAATGATGAATTTTCTGACGATAAATTGTTGATAGTAAATTTGCCTGATGCCAATTTTTAGCATTCCCATTCTCTATAATCCAGATTCATGGATGAATCCATAGCTAATAGATATGAAACTGCATAGAATAAGAATAATTTCATCCATAATTTATTTGTACCATTATTTTCGAACTTAGTGTCATGATTTATCTTAGAAGAGAGAGAACAATGAGAAATATCGTCTATTGACTCCTATGGGCATCGATTTTTCTTGCTAGGTAGAGTATCTTCGTTACTATCCTTCCTCTTAGCTTTTAATGAGGAATAGGCTCTCTTATTTTTTAAATTCTTATTTGGGCTTCTCCTATATAGAGACCCGTTATGGACTTTCTCATCATCCACATGATTATTAATAATACAATTATTATTTGATCTAATAAAATAAATAGATACATGATATCTTTTCTTTGGGAAATCATTATGTTTCAACTCTCCTATATTGATATTCTTTAACTTCTCCTTCACAAAGACATCTAGACAAAGCTTAGTAGATTCAATTGATGTACAAAAAATTGAGAGAGGTATTCCAAGAACACCTACCTAACAACTAGAAAGAATAATTGCAATAGCCAAAAGAAAACTAGAACTAATATGTAAGAGTAGATAAAGGAGCTACAAAGAAACACAAAACAAAGAGAAGAAAATGACAAATGAAGTATATAGAAGTGAATAAAATATAAATAGATATTAGAAAAGGGATATGTAGGAATCACAAGAACAAAAAGATGGAAACATCATGAAGAAGTCAAGATGAGCAAGGGATATAATAGACTAAGGGAATAATCCAATGATAAGAATGAGAAAGAAATAATTAAATGTTATAATGAAGGATGAGGAAAAATACCAACTTCCAAATAGAAATAGTGCTCCAAGAATTTGTAAGAGGAAAATTAATGATCTAAAATTAGAAAGAATATGTTAACCAAAAAAAATTGATATACAACTTAGAAGATAAAAATCTTGCAAGATACTAACTAAACAATGCTAATAAAACTAAAATATTCCCCATACATAAATCTCTTGAATTCAATTGAAACTTTAAAAAGAACATCTCATTTTTTGGTGAATTTTTTTGAAACACCCTCACTATTATTGAAGAAAGTGGCCTTACTGTTATTTCCCAAAATAACCCCACCCAAATAAGAGATAATAAATTTATCTTTAAAATACAAAAAATTGATTTTCAAACCCATACAAAAGTTAAATATGATATCATTAAAAATTAGCAACAATGAAAAAAATGAAGATTAGTAAAAGAAGAAAAAGTATCATCAAAATATGTGCTATAGTTTGATAGTCATGATACTTCTTTTGACGATTATCAAACTAGGATCCACATCTCTAGGATGCATGCCAATTAAATATTTATTTTTATAATATTAGAATTATTATTATGTAAGATATACAAAACAAATTTTCAATGCTCTTAGATTCTTAGCATATATTTAAGCTTGAATACTTTAGGAAGATATCACAATCATCCATTTCCACCTCCACCATCCTAAGCTCCAATCCATCCATCATACACCATTCATTACCTTATCCTCATATTTTAATGCACCCCTTTATTACCATGTCTCCTATATCTACCATCCGAATTCCTTTTCATCATTCTTACTATTATCCTCCTAGTCCCAATCTCTACATCATCCTAATTTCTTAATCTTCTTCCATGTTTCTTGATATATTTCCCAAACATATTCAATAATTGATTACATCATTCCTATTTGATAACCTCCATTCATCCCTCTCATATGTTTTAAATCATTCCACCTATTTTGAGAACAAACACATGTTCATTCAACCCAACCATCCCCTCAAGGGGGCATCATCATCTCATCATCCAATTCAAACCAAAATATTAAATCAATAATTTGAATGAAAAATCTAACGAAGTATTGAATAATCCTTTAAATCTAATAATCTAATAAATCAATCAATCTAATCAATCTGATGAATCAAATCAATCATCCCTTGACCTTTTATGATTGGGGTATTATCTCTCATAAATTTTGATACATCTTATGTCCATATCTCCTTTCTTTGAAATATCATTGATTCTTGTAGTCATAAGGTTATTTCAAAGAGAGAGAAAATGTAGACACTAAGATCACATGTATAGTAATTTCTATAATATCATCTCAAGTTAATAGTTATGACACTTACAACCTCTTTAAATCCATTAAAACAATTAATATCATCCCAAGTCCATTAATTTTATCACAATTAAGTTCATTAAATAACATTTATTATTTAATTCATTTAGTTTGAATATAAATATAAATTATCTATAATTAAATTAATTAAAATTTCAAAATTACATATCATGAGTTAGTTATTGAACTAAAATAGTTAAATAAATGGTCAATTTAGTTAACAACCTACTCAATTTAATTAATAAACAAAATAATTATCAACTCACAAATAGAATAAGTTGATTACAAAGTCATCTCCATATAATTATATAAAATTGATTGCTATATCTCCCTATCACACCCACCATTTATGGATCTAACTCATGATCCTAGATTATATGTCCACTATTCAATTTCCTCTTAAAAATTCTAAAAATTGAAACTTAATACTCCATTTTCACCATTCCAAACTAAGTATGTAGATGATATAACACATAGAAAAAACATGATGAATCATTTAAGCACATATAATCCATCAATAATGATAGTTTGCACTATTTTTGCATGTTTGATTTCTTTCATTTTATTTTGATGTAATTTTCTCTTAACCTCAATCGAAATGTGATATTTTTTATTTTTTTTAAAGTTTGATTCTTATTTTTTTATTCTCCTTTTCATTTTGTTTGATTTTTCCTCACACTATGTTTCTTCTATCTCCCATTTTTCTTTATTATAATAAAATAATTAAAAAAATAGTATTAGAGAGTTATCAAAAAAATTCATTTTATGTGTGTGTTGTGGGAGTGTATATGTGTATTTGTGTATATGTATATATATGCATATAGACATATATGTTTCTGTGTGTATGCATGTTTGTATGTATGCATTTATTATGTATATATGAATCTATGTATATATATGTATGTATGTATATAGGATTATATGTATATATGTGTGTATATATAGATATATAAATGTATATGTGTGTGTGTGTGTGTTTGTGTGTGTAAATGTATATTTTTATATGTGTATGTTTTTTATTAAGTAAGTAGGGATTTTGAAAGGACCCTAATCCTTTCACAACAAAGAATTTATTACATACAAAGCTTAAAACTGGGAAGAACAACTTGATGAAATAGACTCGTCAAACACAACAACCAATCAGGAATAGCAAGACAAGAATAGCAATAGAAAACAGACTAATAGCAAGAATAGAGCCACTAGGAAAAAATAAATAGAAACAACCAAACATAGAAAAATATTTTAAGCTCTAGAGCTTGAAACTAACAACTTTTCCTTCAAAGGCATCTGGTGCAGGAGCACCTTTGTCAATTTTGGCTTGTTAATGCATTTTGGAGTCTTGGTCTAGGTTTTTCCTAGTTTGATGTCAATAAGGTCTAATTGACCAATTTATGATGTAAATAAGGTCACATAGGGTCTTAGTGGTGTTGTGTTTAAAAAATTTCAATAATGAAGCAAAGTTGTAAAAGTTGCATTAATGCAATTTTGTCATTTTTGAAGGTTAGTTGAAGATGAACGGTCATCTTTTAAAATTTTAGTTGTAGACCTTTGGTATTTGATGTAAACATGCTTAAAAGGAATGTAACATCATCAAGGCAAGATTTTTGTTGGAAATTTTGGAGAATAAAACATTGTTGCTTTGTTTTTGGTGTGATTTTCTATTTTTTTCTGCATTTCCAAACTCTGTACGGCTTCGTACAGTAAGATAATGATGTAAAAAAAAATGGGAAGTGTTGTGGAGTTGTAATAGGTTTCTTTTAAATCAAGTTAGAGTGCTTTTCATCTAGATTTGAGGGAAATAAAGCCAGATTTATGAAGGTTGCTTTGCTTGCTAGGGTTTCTAGGGTTTTGTGAGAAAACCATGTCAAAATAGGCCATTCCACCATAGGAAAATTCTATAAATTGGTGGAATGGGCCATTTAGGAGTGATATTTCATATTTTTGTAGTTGTAGAGTAGGGTGATAGTGTTAGGATGGATTATGCACATGCCCTAGTCTAGCAATTCTATGTGCTAGTCTTGAATTTGATAGAAATAACTTAGGACAAGATATTTTTGGAGTGTTTTGATGAAACCAATTAAAAAATTAGATCTTATGTGACTGGTTGGACCTATTGGTGAAGATTTTCAGGCTTTTCAAGAAGGATTTTGTGTACTTCCTTTGGAAAAGAGGCCTAATTTTGGCCTAAAACTAGTGTTGCAGAACAAATTTGTGTAAAATGTTTCAAAACAACCCATTGGATCAATTTGATATGTTGAATGGTAGAAAATGGGTCCCTGAAGGTGTTTTATTTGAGTCCCTTGGTGACCTTCTCTAAAAGATATAAGAGAATAAGAGTGTTTGGTGACCTACAAGCAAGTAGGAGAGTTTGTGGAGGAATTAACCCTAGGAAGGGTTTGCAAACATGGAGATCATTTGAATTGGTATTTTTTAAGCCTAAATCACCTTGCTCTATAGTAGGTGGTATCAAAACTTAGGCTGAGATCATTTGGAAGAAGTTTGGAGTTCGAAATAAGAAAAGTTCTAAGGAAAAGTATTGGAGATGCCTCCAAAAGGTAATTTAGTTGTTGTTGCTAGGGAGTTGAGAGCCCTAAGAGAGTCTCAAGAAGCCATGGAAGCCATGATGGAAGCACTGGAGAAGAGAGACAAGAGAGATAAAGGTCTTGCAGAGGAGAGTGACTCTGAAGATGAGGAAGAGGGTCAAGAGAACACCCCAAGAGGATCCCAAGGATAGATGGATCTAGAAGAGAGGAAGTTTCTACAAGTGCTTAAGGCTATGAAGAGGGAGACACAAGATGTGAAGATGGAGCTACCTATGTATGGTGGAAAAATATATGTTGAAGAAGTGATTGAATGGATAGATGCCTTAGACAATTATTCTGAGTTCAAGGAGATGGATGAAGATAAGAAGGTCAAGTTTTCCAAAACCAAGTTGAAGGGATCGACATTAACATGGTGGAATTACACCCAAGAGGAGAGGACAAAGAAGGGTAAGTCCAAGATCAATTCTCGGGACAAGATGGTAGCGAAAGTAAAGAGTCAATTCTTACCTAGGTATGTGTAGGATCATGATGGGCAAAAAAGTGGCGATATGATGGGTACATGTAGGGTATGTGGCTGATGAATTTTTTTTACCCAAAATTGATGAAACAAAAAGGGTTTTTAAAATGAATTTCAAATTTTCCACCAATATAAATACGTGCTTTACTTTCAATTTAATAAATAATTATTGGCCCATTTTCTATTTGAATTGACATCAAAGTCCTAATAGTTGATTGAAAACATCTATAGCTTTCAAAACAATTTATCATACTTGAACCTTAAAACATTGTGTAATGTTAGATGCTTCATATAATTATGGCAGGATTACAAAAAAGAATTTCATGAATTTTTAACCGCTGGCAAAAAACACACGATTATTTTGGCGGCTTTTTAGAAGTTGTATCAAAAATTCATAACACTATTTGCTTCTGGAAAAATTGTAAAAATATGCATTATATCTGTGACATAGTCCCCACTATATCTAAAATATTAAAAAACATTATCATTTTATTATGCGGAGGGTGGTCGACAGACACCTAATACTTACTTTTTCCCTAAATTTAAGTGCTACTACATTGAAATTTCAAAATTTTCACCAAATAGATTTTGAAAAACTAGTAGCTTAGAAACTACATTCAATTTAATAGGATTCTATTCTCTGCATTGTTTTTGTAAATAATATAGATAATCCTTCATTCGCAAAATTTTACGCCAAGTTGTCAAACGCCGGATTTTTTGAATTTTTTTCTCGGCGCTTGTTTTTCCATGATAACCTTGCCGCTGTTCCAATTGCTGATTATGGTGAGATACAATTATTTTAGTGAGATCGCAAATTCCCCAAATGTTAGCTGATGCAGTCGCTAATTTGAGTTCCAAACTTACATAAGGCCGTCAGATGAAAACCTTAGGCGCGAAGTAAACGTGATACCGAAATTGCCGAGTACTAATTCAAGATGAAATAAGTCTTGCCACTTCTAGGACAGTAGAGGATTGCTTTCAAATATCCCTTAAGGATGAAGAGAAGATCAAGAGGGGGTAGGAAAAGCAATCAATGGGTAGAGGAAATATTTTTAGGGGTAGAGGTAACCCTAGTGGAAGAGGATCACAAAGAGGAGAAAGTGAACAAAGTGAAAGTCAAGAGTCTAGTGGTGAAACAAGAGCAAATTTCAGAGGAAGAAGGCCAAGGGGTAGAGGCAGATTCAATGGAAAAGGAAGGGGGTCTAATACCTTCTCTTGAAGGTTTTATAACTATAACCAATTTGGACATCCTGCATGGAAGTGCCTAGACAGACCTAGTGCAAGTTCTCATAGTGGAGAAATGATGACACAACTAGTTCAAGAGGGGGATGAAGAAAGTGTCAATTCACCTTCCCTTCATGCTACACCAGAGGTAGGAGAGGCTTTAATGATCAGGAGGACACTAATCAAGGTACCAACCACCAAGGAACCCCCTTAAAGGAAGGCTTTGTTTCAGAGAACATGCAAATCTCAGGGAAAGGTATGCAAAGTTATAATTGATTTTGGTTCAACAGATAACATAGTATCTTTAGAAATGGTAGAGAAACAAAAAATGAAGAGGATACCTCACCCAACTCCCTATAATATCTCATGGCTCAACAAGGGGCAGCAAGTTCTTGTGAATGGGTAGGTTTGGGTGGAGTTTACCATAGGACCTTACAAAGAAAAAATTCTCTATGATATTATGCCAATGGATGTCTACCACCTACTTCTTGGGAGGCCTTAGAAATTTGACCTAAAGGCCAAGCATGATGGATACAAGAATGAGTATGTAATTGTGAAGGATGGCGTGTCATATACCCTTTCACCTCTGCAAGAAGATGAAGGTTTTGTTCATGAAGGTCCAAGTGTAATGGTAGTCAAAGAGAAGGTGTTTTTGAAAGACCTAGAGAAGGAAGAAGTTGGTTTTACAATTTTTGGTAAGCGAATTTCTAATGTTGCAGTAGACAAAGATGAGATTACAAATGAAGTGTTGGCTTTGTTATAAAATTATGAACACATAGGAACAAGGGAGTTACCAAATGCATTTCCTCCTATTAGAGATGTGATTCATCACATTGACCTTATACCGGGTGCAAGTCTTCCAAACAAGGAAACATACAAGATGACACCTCAACAAAATGAGGAGATCAAAAAACAAGTTTAGGAGTTGTTGGATAAAGGGATGATAAGGGAGAGTTTAATCCCCTTGTTGTTCCAATAGTATTGGCACCTAAGAAGGATGGAGATTAGAGGCTTTGTACAGACTCAAGAGCAATAAATAAGATCACTATTAGATATAGATTTCCTATACCCTGGATGGAGGACTTGATGGAT
>VDFB02092363.1:0-28244 GCA_007258455.2 Sequoia sempervirens | reverse complement strand
TTGTTGTATGAAGTTAAATTTCAATATGTTGTTTGAGAAATAGCATTAACATAAGTAGGAGTCAACATATGGTTAGTATGTTCTTCATTTGTTGTATGAAGTTATATTTCAGTATGTTGTTACACTATGTAACATTGTTATATATGTTGCCTTACTCCAATCACCTCAATTAGATGCATGGTTAGTTTGTTCATGAATTACACTCAATCTTACATGTATGAATTTGTTGTTACACTATGTACAATTGTTTGATATGTTGTTCATTTTGAATCAGCTCAATTATATGCATGGTTAGTTTGTTCTTCAATTACACTCAATCCTACATGTATGAATTTGTTGCTACAATATGTATAATTGTTTGATATGTTGTTCATTTTGAATCAGCTCAATTAGATGCATGGTTAGTTTGTTCTTCAATTACAATCGATCTTAGATGTATGCATTTGTTGTTACACTATGTACCAAAGTTAGATATGCATATGCATATTGCACCTATGCATATGCATATTTGCAATATGCATATGAATATTTCCAATTGTTGTATGAAGTCATCGGCCACTCTCCCTTTAAGCTCTGTTATGGTCGAAATATTTCCAACCCATTCGAATACAACATTACCATACATATGTATGTTGCACAGAATGATACAACATACTAAATTTTCAAATTAACTTAAAACAGCAGATTCATACATCGTTATGATACATATATGTATAGATTACTATAGATAGATACATAAGTTTCCTCTCGCAGAGATAAATATATACATATGTTTCATATTGCAGAGATAGACAATAACATGATGGAATATGTTGTCTTTATGGTATCCATACTGCTGTTTCAAGTTATAAACATTCAAAACAAAAAAAGTTCAAACATCGTTTTGAATCCATCAAGAAGTTCACAACAAAAAACTAGCAACCAAACATTCAAATCAATCGAAAAATGTAGGAAAACTAAAATTTGATGGCAAGTTGTCTTGTGAGTTGGATGTGGCCTGCGATGGAGAAGGACTCCATGATTGAGTTGGTTGGATTATGCTTGGGGTGGGTGAGGTATGATAGGCCTATAATCGAGGACTCCAACTCTCATATGGTTGGCTTCTTGTGGGGCTAGGTGACTGTGTATAGGAGAGCGACTGAGAAGGACTCCAACTCTGAAATGTTTGGCTGGTAGCTTGGGTAGGTGATGGACAATATTGGGGGCATTGAATATAAACGAAATATGTGAAGATCCTATGGCGGTCAGGCAAGGGATTTAGAGGGCTGTTGAGTTGCCTCTCCTTTGCACCATTTGCTTGTGCCTTCTCCAACTCTTTTTCCCTTTTTGCGGCTTCCTTTTCTCTCCGTTGGTCCTCCCTTTTTTTGTCCTTCTCCTTCTTTTGCAGCTCCTTTTCAGCCTCTGCTGCTACTCGTTGCTTTTCCTTTTCAATTCTCATAAGACTTTTTGCCTCCAATTCTGCAATCCTTTCTATCTTGCGCTCTGCAAGCTGTTGCTTCTTCCTCAATTTCAATTATTCTAGTTCCTTCTTCTTTTCATCTTGTTCACTTAGCATTGCCATGAAGTCATCAGCAGTTAGGAGTTGGGATCCTCTTTGCAACTTGATCCCACGGTCAGCTACCTTATTAGACTTGTCTTTCACCACATGAACCGGTAGCTTCAAGAATTGTGAGATGCGTGAAGTTTGTTGGCCTCCCAAAGGCTCAATCAAATCAGCATTATTTGTTTCTAGCATCTCACTATCTGTAGCATCTGTTATATCTCCTAACTGCTCACCGTCACTATCTCCACAATCAGCATAGAAATGTACTAACGTATTGGGACCCATGCAGTGTGGTGGGGATGGCATTGAAAGACTTTGTTCTTCGTCCACATGCATATCCATAGCAAGATTGGCAACACCATCAAAGAGCCAGGAGGGCTGCTTAGGTGGAGTTGGCAGGGAAAGAGATATGTCTCCAATAGTACTCTGGTCTCCCAATACTACTAGTTCAAGTCATTCATTGGAATCTGAAACAACAAATTCATACATGTAAGTTTGAGAGTATTTGAAGAACAAACGAATCCAATCCATGTAATTTAAATGCAAATAGAGAAGGCAATTGCTGACAGTATCATAATCCAATCCAATCCAATCCACAATCATATGCAAATGCTGACTCTTACTTATGATAATCCCATTTCTCAAACAACATATTGAATTTTATCTTCATACAACATATGCATATGCTGACTCTTACTTATGATAATACCATTTCTCAAACAACATACTGAAATTTATCTTCATACAACATATGCATGTTGCATATTGCATATGTCGACTCCTACTTATGTTAATACCATTTCTGAAAATAGCATACTGAAATTTAACTTCATACAACATATGCATCTATGCAATGCATATGCATATTGCATATATGCGTATATAACTTCATACAACAAATGTAGAACATAGTGTAACAACAAATGCATACATGTAAGATCGATAGTAATTGAAGAACAAACTAACCATACATCTAATTGAGGTGATTGGAAATGAGCAACATATCAAACAATGGTACATAGTGTAACAACATACTGAAATATGACATCATACAACAAATGCAGAACATACTAACCATATGCTGACTCCTAGTTATGTTAATACCATTTCTCAAACAGCATACTGAAATTTAACTTCATACAACAATTGCATATAAAATATGCATATTGCAAATATGCATATGCAGATTTGCATATATATGCATATCTAAAAATGGTGCATAGTGTAACAACAAATGCATACATGTAAGATCGATTGTAATTGAAGAACAAACTAACCATACATCTAATTGAGCTGATTCGAAATGAGCAACATATCAAACAATGGTACATAGTGTACCAACATACTAAAATATAACATCATACAACAAATGCAGAACATACTAACTATATGCTGACTCCTACTTATGTTAATACCATTTCTCAAACAACATACTAAAATTTATCTTCATACAACAATTGCATATTTGCATATGCATATGCAGATTTGCATATATATGCATATCTAAAAATGGTGCATAGTGTAACAACAAATGCATACATGTAAGATCGATTGTAATTGAAGAAAAAACTAACCATACATCTAATTGAGCTAATTCAAAATAAGCAACATATCAAACAATGGTACATAGTGTAACAACATACTGAAATATGACATCATACAACAAATGCAGAACATATTAACCATATGCTGACTCCTAGTTATGTTAATACCATTTCTCAAACAACATACTGAAATATAACTTCATACAACAATTGCATATATGCATATCTAAAAATGGTGCATAGTGTAACAACAAATGCATACATGTAAGATCAATTGTAATTGAAGAACAAACTAACCATACATCTAATTGAGCTGATTCAAAATAAGCAACATATCAAACAATGGTACATAGTGTAACAACATACTGAAATATAACTTCATACAACAAATGCAAAACATACTAACCATTCATCCCATTTTGTTGATCTCCAACTTTTGCAGTTCCAACATTAGACTCACCCTCAGTGACTGCCAAACCATTGTTGGAAAGGCTTAGAATGTTTGCAGCAGCTGATGCTTCCTCGGGGGCAGCAAAGTGGAATGTCTCACTAACCCTCATGTCATTATCCAAAGCATTTCGATCAAATGGCCAAATACCTATCCTCTTGAAGCCAGCTGTAATGTTTGAAAAAGTCAATGACTTTTGAAAAGCTAGGCTGCCAAGTGTAGCCAATTCTACCCTTCTTATCTCTAGATTCAGATGTCTAATGGTCCAATTTGTTCTTTCCCTTTTGAAGTTACACTTGAAAGACAAGAAAACACTCACATCAAGAGGCTGCAACTTGTGTGATGTGTGGGTGGGTAGGGTGAGCAAGTCAATACCAAGCTCCCTTGCTTTGGTAATGGTAGAGAAGGCTACATGGCTGCCATGCCCATCAAATATCAAGAGGTGTCTATGGGTGGGTGAGCAACGCCCAGGTACTTGCATAGCAAAGAACTTGAGCCATTTGATAAATAGCACTTTCGTCATCCATGTGTGAGGTTGAACAACCATCAATGCTCCTGGCTCACAATTGGCTATGTATTTTTGCACATTTTTTTGGCTCTTAAACAAATAAAAACCTGGAAGTTTTTGACCTGCAGCGTTTACACATGCTAGAATAGTGATCCACTCCCGGCTCTTTGGGATAATATAAGCAACACTTCTCATGCCTTTCATGGCAAGCACCTTCATGTTACCGTTTTGGCCAGCTTGCAGCCCTATCTCATCACAGTTCCAAATCCTCTGTGGTCCATAGTTCCCTCTTGCATATGCCTTCTCCAAAGTGTCGTAGAAAGCACTTACAACCGGTTGCCTCAGATTTATAGCACGGTCTCTATCTTGACCTTGGGTTGTTCTCAAGCAGAGATCAGGATGCCTTCTTTTGAATCTTGTCCACCATGACTTGCCAGGAAGCCCATTCTTGAAGGGATTATTCCTTGTTTCACATATTTGAGCCACTTCCATTTTCATATTGACGATCTCCAAACCTTGGCCAACAACAGCCATCTCCTTGCACCATTCGACGATCAATGACTCTTCCTCCTCAGTTAGGACTGTTGGGGGCCCTTTCCTTTTTGTAGTGGTCATACCACCTAGCCAATTGGACAATGTTGAGGTAGGAATACCCCCTTTTTTGCTGCACCTCTAGTTGACCAGCCGTAGTCTTCAACATCTTCAAGGGCATGGTCCATGTCAACCTGGGTCCATTCATGCCTCGGTGCAACCTTTTTGGTTGATACAGCTAGGTTAGCTTGCACTACAGATTCGGTTGGCTGTTCCAAAACAATTTCTACCTCCTCCTCACTACTTGGTTCTTCAGTTCGTTGGTGAACAAGAATGACAACATCCTCCTCATCGCTATGTGGCAGATGCACACCTCTCTTGTGTGTGGGCATAGTTGTCCGGCTCTACTTTTGTGGAGGCTTCCTCCTTGAAGATCGCCTAATATTTGTTTGCGCATTTATCTTCCTCTGTATTTAACCAACACAATGATTAGTAAACATCATACACTTAATATTGAAAATAATGATACCGACTGAAACAACAAATCCATACATTTACTATTGACTATAATTGAAGAACAAGCTAACCATGCATATAATTGACAAAACATTATGATACACATATAGATGAACTTGCAACAACAGCATGATACAAAAATTTATATTTTCTAATAGCTTTGCAAGACAATAAAGAGTTTCAAATATTTCTATCATACTGTTGTTTCAAGTTGTGTTAATGTTTCATAATTTTGTTTGAGATATTCTTCGCATACTGTCAGTACAATTGAAGAACAGACAAAGCATACACCTAATTAAGTTGAATGTAACCGATGGTGGGTAGGGTAACTTTGAGCAAGGGGTCCACGTCATCAGCGTTCCAGTTGGATAATTTTTTTATGCCACGTCCCTTGATAGTTGAGCTGGCATTATGCAACTTTTATATATGTATGTATATATCTATTTGAGTTCTAACTGCATACACTGCAGGGCAAGAGTGTTTTGATGTGGTGTAAATAGCAACCCCTCTCCCTTACAACTAACTTTGATGATGGTTGAGTCCTACTTATGTTAGTACCATTTCTCAAACAACATAATAACATAAGTAGGAGTTAGCCATTATGACAGTTGATTGTAAGGGATAGGGGCCGATATTTACAGTCACTTTAATTGAACAAACAAAGCATACATCTAATTAGGTTCAATGTAAATGAGGACATACATACAATCACTTTGCAGAGATAGATAGATACTTAATTTGAATGTGAATGAACAAGGTATAAATTGAATGTACATACCTATATTTGGTGATGAACCATACAGTAATATATAAATTTGACTATGCAATATATATATATATGCAGAGATAGATAGATACCTAATTTGAATGTAAATGAACAAGGTATAAATTGAATGTAGATACCTATATTTGTTGATCAACTGTTCAGTAATATATTAATTTCAATTTGAAAAATAGAAATATACATACCTTGTTAATTTACATTCAAATTAGGTTATCTATCTATCTCTCTGCAAATATATATATATTTCCCACAGCCCTATCCATTTTCATGAAACTTACACATTTATCTATATCTGCAATATATATGGCCCTATTCATTTTAATGAGACTTACGCATATCTCTCTCCCTATATATATGTATGTATATATATATATATATATATTTGCAGAGATAGATAGATAGCTAATTTGAAATTAATATATTACTGAATAGTTTATCAACAAATATAGGTATGTACATTCAATTTATACCTTGTTCATTTACATTCAAATTACGTATCTATCTATCTCTACAAATATATTATATATATAGGGGGAGAGAAATGCGTAAGTTTCATTAAAATGAATAGGGATATATATATATTGCAGATATAGATAAATGTGTAAGTTTCATGAAAATGGATATGGCTGTGGGAAACATACGTGGATATGTATCATTTTGTGTAGCATATATTTCTACCATAACAGAGCTTAAAGGGAGACTGGCTGGTGATAGCATAAAGGATGGTTATGGAAATGACTTACCGAAAGAGCTAAAGGAGGAGAGCACATCGATTTGGAGGAGGTCATCGTCGCTCAGGAGCATGCAGCAGAAAGTGAGAAATTTGAAAAATTTGAATAAACTGTAATGTGTAACTTGCATCGCACAAATGAGGATTGCTTGCATAAATAGGTTTGTTGAATTTGAATTGGTAGCAAGTGGATTAATTTGAATTATGGGAGGGAATTTTTCTGCATTCAATGGACTAATGGTAGAAGTGGATTAATTTGAATTATGGGAGGGAATTTTATTTGCATTCAATGGATTAATGGTAGAAGTGATAGCTTAATGGGTACGTAGGATTTCTGGTTGGTGATTTGAAGTGATATTAAGTTTGTTTTTGAATTGTAACCAGTTTTTTTTTTTATGATTATTGTTTTTTAGTGGATTTGTAAATAATAGAGTGATAATTAAGTGTTATATTGAAATTTTGCAATGCATAGTGAGCCTGAGAATTCGTGTTTTTCAATTTTGCGGGAAAATTCAAAAAAAGATTGGTTATTATGGACATCCGGGAACCAGTTGATAGTAAAAAGAATATGAGAAATGGGACATGTTGAAATGTATTTTGTTCAAATATATTTGGAATTAAATCACTTGGCAATGTCTTATGTACATGTCAACTCACTTTTAATGCAAGAAGACTTATATTTTGGTTAATAAAATATCCCTTCACAACAACCTTTTATTGGGAAGGTGGCAAAAATTACTTATATTGTGGAAATAAGATTATCATTATGCATTCACTTGATATTGTGAAATAGGAAAATAAATGTCCACTTGCATTCACCCACTATTGAGAAGATGGCAACAAAAAAGTCAACCTATGATAGGATATACTGTGAATTTAATATGAATCTGTCATATCATATTTGAAAGGAAATTTGAAATTTTTATTGGTATAAAAATTACCCACCAGTGGGCCCCAGGCTGTCCATAGCTATGCCAGCTATGGGACTCTGTCCCACGATCGGCTCCTCTCCCTTAGTGCACATTAACACGGTGATGGAAACATAGAGAGCATGATTTTCGGAGATTCAAACTATATAAAATCCAGCGTAGTTCACCGGCACCCGATTTATCTTGGTATGCCATTAGAATTGTATGTTTCTATACATTTGGTTCAAAACCGCCCACTAAAACTCCGCAAACCTCTTTTTTCACATCTCCTTATTTCCCAACATATGAATAACAAGACTCAATTTTTAATGAAGACAAATACTTCAGCAATTACTAGAATAATGGACTTGATTACCTGCACAAAAATTTAAAACCTACTTTTTGCAGGAGTATCGTTACTATAATACTTTTGCATGTAGCCTGGAAATGGAACACCTTAAGATAAAATAGATCTTGTGAGAAAGTAGAGAACCTGCGGGTCTCATCGTCATGTCTTTGACTCTGCCTTTGCCTCTAGAGCATGGTATGAAGGACAAATCTGACATATTATACTTGCTAATGTGAACAAAAAGGTTATATATAAGCTGTTGTATTTGAAAGTGACCTCATCATCTCCACACCATCGCTTCATTGCTTGTATCAGATCCTCTATTGCTACCATAATCCCCATGATCAATGATTAGAGTTCATATAAGTAGATATAACATTAATTCCATGGATTTTGAGAGATTTAAACTTGCCTCTGCTTTTGCAAATGGACAACTCCAGAGATTTTTATTAGTATGTGTTTCTTATAATCACTTTTCGTAATCAATGAGTTGTATGTTATGGTGATATATGATGTGGTAATAATATTTGTCAATGAGTTTCTGAGGCCCTTAGAAATCGGGTTTAACTTCCACACAAATGTTTCCTTTATCTTTATTTAACATATTATTTATAATAATTATATTTGTATTATATTATATAGTTAAAGCATATTATTTATCATATTTATATTAAAACACAAAATTCAGTATAAGGGTGTGAGGTTCCATGCATCTTAGGATGATTTAGCCACAAAAATTATCAACATTTAAGAACATATAATCAAAATAGTTTCTACACAAGTCATATGGATGTATGTCAAACTAGAGCAAAGAAAGAAGGGGTATAATGAAAATAGAGCATGAGAGATGTAGGGAGAGAAATAAGAGAGAGCTATGCAGAGAGATAGAGAGAGAGAGTTAGATATAATGATATAGAGAGAGATGGATAAAGAGATAAATCCCCATTGACATGTGCCATCTTTGGATTGTTGACACATAATAGTTGCTCAAAAATCAGACTTTGTTTCCCTTTATATCTCTTATTTTTCTCCCATCTCCTATCTCTCGCTATTCCTCTCTCAATAAATATATCTCTTTCTCCTTGTATATCTTTTATTTTTCTCCTATCTATCTCTCTATTCTTAAATATCTATAAATGTATATCTTTCTCTCCCTATCAATCTCCCTCTCTCCCTATTTATCTCTCTCTATTCCTGTCTTTGTAAATATCTCTCTCTCCCTGTTTATCTCCCTCTCTCCCTATTATCTTTCTCAATTCTTCTCTCGATAAATTTATCTCTTTCTCTCCCCATCTATCTCCCTCTCTCCCTATTTAATTTCCTTTACATCTCTTTGTCTCCTCTATCTCTTTTTCTCTTTCTCTCTTGCCCCCTCTCTCCTCCATTTCTATCTTTCCCTCTATATCTCTTCTCTCTCTTCTTCATGTGTTATCTCTCTTTCTATATTCCCCTCTCTATGTTGCATTGATTTTACTAATCACACACCAAAGAAAAATAAAATGTAAAATTTGTAGTTAAGAGGCATTTTCTCTTTAAAAGAACAAGTTGGGTCTACTTTCATGGTCATTGCTTTCCTAAGAGTTGCTTTGATATAAGTAATTTCTAATCTTGATAGATAATAATTCTTCCAACACATATGTATCAAGACATTGATGGACTAGAATTTATCATACTAAAATCTATAAATATCTCATCTCATTACAAAAGAAGGGCCCATTTCTACCATCACATAACTGTATCAGTATCAAGTTAACATGTATAATACAACATAGCTTACCACTAAAAATTCTTTGGAAAAATTAATTCTATGATATGTATGGTATCCATCATACCTACATATCAGCCTACATTGAGGTCCTTGTCAATGCATTGACTAGAAAGAATTTCACCTATATTTTTTTGGGTAAGAAGTAATGAAGCTTTATACTTGGAGACCAATAAAACAATCCACATTTTCAACTTGAATCTAATGGGTGACACTTGACACCTAAACTCAATGTGATCAAATTATATCGAAGAAAATTGTTTGGTAAAATTCCCTTAAGATGTGTTGTCATGGCTTTCTACAATCGTAGAATATGCACGTAATGGATTTGTTGAACAATCCTTGGAAAGTTTCATGCAAATGCAATCAACATGTATAAATTCAATCTAAAAAACCTTCGCCTACCTTCTCCTTAGTTGTGCCAAAATAGGAGCTCTATAATAGGGTATGACATCTATCACAACATAATAGAAATGAATGTTAGATGTTGTAGATGCAAAATTAACTATTAACCTATCTTCTCTCAATATCTATTTCCTTTTTATCTCTCTTATCTCTCTCTCTCCCTATGCCTCTTGGTTTCTCTATCTCTCTATCTCTCTATATCCTCTTTGTCTCCATCTCTCTTTGTCAATATGTGTCTCTCTATCTCCCTCTTCCCTCTTTGTATATCCATCTCTTTCTCATGTCCTCTCTCTTCATTCTTTATGCTTCATGCTATTTTTTTCTCTATCTCCTTTCCCCCATATCGCTCTCGTTCTTCCCCCCTTATCTCTTCCTCTTTCTATCCCTATCTCTACCTCTCTATATACTACAAACATAACATGAGCCTATTGGTAATGGAGTCTAATTATTTTCCTTATTCAAAGATTTTTTTCAACCATGTTTGGATCCTTGTAAGATGATGCATAGTTGATTTGAACCTATCACTTCTCTATTGAGACCTTTGTTGTGCAAATATCATTTGCTAAATGACCTACCAATTGACCTCATGTACTGCACAAATGTAGGCAATTTTTTTTCCTAATTGACCTTCCACACCTCTTCGGCGTACCCATTGCATCCCAAGGTGCCATTGCTAGTAAAAAATATATAAATATAGAAAAATAAATATACCAATGGTGAATATAGGAAGTGGCACGCGCACGCATATTTTACCATTACACTTTTATTTCCCTACGACGCTAAAAAGACGTTGACTGCTAAAGTTTAAAAAGAGTTGCCACATTATTTTAGACGTTTGTCTTTGGGTTTAGGATGCCATAGGGTTTGTAAAAAGTCATTTATACGGCTTATATGTCTCCCTAGGGTTTGTAAAAGGATAAATAAAAGACTTTTATGGACGCGTAGGGTTAGGGTTTCATTGTCCGCCTCTCTTTGCCGTGAACATTGTTTTCTGATATTTTTCAGCGCAGCTTCAGATGGTGAAATTATCAGGTAGACAGAGTAATTTGCATTATGTGATTGTTTTTCTTTTTTTAACAGTTTTGACATTTATGCCGAGTAATGTGGTTGAGTTTTTAGGTGCCACAACCGTGTATCACAAAGTACGGTGGAAAATTGCTCTGGAAATTCCTGCCTAGAATGGACGGAATTGGAAAGATCGGTAAGTAAAATTATAGAAGTATTGCTAAAATTTTCAAACGCAGTGTGAAAATGCTATTCCAGTTTTAGAATTGGTAAAATAGGATGTGAGTTATTTTTTCTCATATTTAATATATTTAATTTCTTACTCAAGCAGAGCCAGAGCATTTATTTAGTTTAATCTATATTATATTAGAGCCAGGATTTTTCCTCTATTTAATTGCATGTTTATTATTTTCTTCATTTGCTATTCAACCGGACACTGAATGTTGGTAAATTCTGTTTTTAATATTTGGGATGGATCTGTCATTTGGGCAAATTTTGGCAACCTGAATTTGATCTTTCTCGTCCAGTTCTGTATTTTTGCCTAATTTCAACGTTTTATTATATGTCAACGTTCTTCTCTAATTTGGGAACTCGAGTGTGTTTATCTACATGCTCATACTATTCCACAACTGTTGACGACCTTTCCTGTTGTTTTTTTTTTTTTTCTGATTTCTTTTTTGGCTTCTAGCTTTGGTCAACCACCTTTCATCCAATTTTTATTGTACATATTTTTGAGTAAATAACATTTGTTTCTTATATTTTAATGCTGATTCTTTAGCTCGATTGTATATTCTAAATCATTGGGGCCTTCTTGCTTGTTGCTACATATTTTTACCATAAAGTCTTAAGGTATTATTGCTCATTGCACTAGGTATAAAATTAAACTACAAGATCTTGTTCATTATACTAGATAAGATCCTTATTATATTGGATATTTGTTTATATGTGTCAAAAATCTTTAGGATGATTGGAATGAAACTTTTGTTCATTGTATTAGATAAGACCCAAATAAGATTATTGTTTTATTGTTCTACATGCATTAAAAACCTTTAGGATCAATGAAGTGAAATGTAAAATAATGTAAAGCAAAAGATTTTAGTGATTGGTTGCCATCTATTGCAAGCATATGTCTAACTGTTGATTTAATGTCAAACTTAAATTAGTTATGTAGGTTCATTTTTAAATTTGGTAAAAGTTGAATATCTATTTTTATATAACATTTTCTTAAGTTATCACAATAAGTTATCTTTTTTGGTGTAACTTTTTGTTTAGTTGCAGTCATATAAGCTTATCTACCTAGTTCTTGCACTTCCCTTGAATGATTAGGTTCTCAAAAGTAATTTCTCAAAAATATTTTGCCTTAGATTTGGAATATTGTAACCTATTTTTATTTTTGAAATTGAAGTTTTAAGGAAGTTGTATTTTTTACTTTTGTTGATATAAATTATTGAATTTACTAAAGGAGTCTTATTGTAGTAAAATATTTAAGGTGGGATCTAATTCAAGCACCTACTTTGGTAAAAAGTGAATCCTTTGTGTTTTTTATTGGATATGGTAATTGAGGGTTCTATGGGGCTCTTCTTAAGTGAACATTCTAGGAAATTAAATAGGAAAGTCAATGCAATTTCGGAATGCCTATTGTGCCATGCAAAAGAAATATTTTCACTTCCTAACAAATTGCTTCAACAACAATCAAATTACACCTCAAATTTGCTCGTAAATAATTGTCCCATATAGTTAGAGGCACAAACAATATAAAATAGCTAGATTTGATGTTGTTACCATAAAATTACATCATTAGGGGAGATATCTTAGTCACACTCTAGGAATCATTGGTTGAGCTTGCTCAGATTCACTTAGATATGTTATATCCAAGTTTGGAAATGCTTAAGGGTGGCTTGAGAGTTACCAAATGTGAAACCCTTATTACTAGGTCATCTGTTGGACGTGGTGTGTACTTAGATGCTTGAGTTTCACCTAGTTGAGAGGTGATGGTTGTTCCAAATGGGGGTTTTGTGAGGAAAAATGGGCTTACTTTTGCTCTGTCTGCTCCTTGATGATTTTTGACTTTACTGTGCATGGTATAGATTTGGGTGTGAATGACTTGGTTGGTGTTGATCCAAGAAGTTTCAAAATGGAGCTTCCTAATGGCAACTTGTAATTTAAGTCTCAATAAATATGTAAACAACATTGTGACTAGCCTTACACCTCCTTTGATATGAAAGATATCACAAGGAATAAATTGTACTTAAGTGCTAGTATGAAAGTTGAGTGAATTGCACTAAGGAAAACCAGTGACGAGGGTTTGCATCCTCACCAAGGGCTTTCTTGTTGAGGGTTTTTGTCCTCATGTAGTGGTTGACTACAAAAATGATTGGAAAATGTTATACAAATTCATCTACCTCTAAAAGACCACACTCTCCTTTATACTTAATTGCCTTTGGATGCCAAAGACCCAAAAGTTAGTGCCATAATAACAAAATTCAAATTTAAATTTTAAACTTATTAATATTTATATTTGTGATTTTATTATCTTATTAATATTTTAATTTATTTTTAGAATTAGTGTTAATAAACACTTTTTTGGTTAATGAATTTAGAATACCCTAGTTGGTTGACATGGAGGGGTCATGGCATCCTCACCTATAGAAGAGCTAAAAATTATGGATTTTATGCAAAAAAACCATGAATCACATGTAAGATCCAAGCACCTTGAAATGAAAGGTACAATAAAAGCCATGCTTTAGCAAATGGAAAGATTAGGATAAGACGGTAGGGTTAATGGCATTCCTCACATAGATTCTTGACAAATAATTTCCTTGATATCCTTATTAGATTTGGGATAATCTTAGACAAAAACAGAATTGGTTTGTTTGTTGGTTAGCTTGTTTGGTAGTGAATTACTTTCACAAAAACAAAGGTAAAATTGAACTTGATAAAAGGATTGTAAAGGCATTGAGCCTTATTGATGATACTATCCAATCTCAAATCTTAAATATGATTTACAAACTTGTTAATAACTACAAGAGAGTTCCTCTCCTATAACCACTCTTAAGCCTTTCAATATCAGTAGAGCCTTTGCTTAATTATTTGTTTGGACCTTGAAAATTAGAGTCACCTTTATTAAATCCTTGCTTGAGGAGTGGAAAACTACGTATTTCTCCTACAACACTTGGGTTGTCTCAAGGTGCCTCATCAAGATTTATTACCAAATGTCATTAATTCTACTAAATTTAAGTTGAGATAGTTTTCCCTCCCCTTTGTTTGGGTTAACTTGTGCAAAAGAAGAGACTATATCTTGTTAATGCAATGCTTGCATGACAAAGAACCTTTGAAGATCCATTGATCTCTCTACAACCACAATCCTCACAAGGTATCACATTTATTTCCTTTGGACGCCAAAGACCCAAAAGTCAATGCCATAATAAGAAAATTTAAATTTAAACTTATTAATATTTATATTTATAATTTTATTATCTTATTAATACTATAATTTATTTATACCAATAATGACATGGTTTGATGTTAAGTTGTGTTCTTGTCATAATGGTTCAAACCCCATTGGGATGTAATTGTTGAATGTCCAAATTGGGTTGAGGTCCCTTGTTTGTGACCTTATGGGTTCATAGCTTTGGGTCAAAAGCGTTTACCCCTTAAAATAATAATATTATAATTTATTTATAAAATATAGTGTTAATAAACACTTTTTTGTTCATGAATTTAGAATACTCTAGTTGGATGACATGGAGGGGTCATGGCATCCTCACACAAAGAAGAGCTAAAAATTATGGATTTTATACAAAAAAACATGAATCACATGTAAGATCCAAGCACCTCCAAATGAAACAACAAAAGCCACCATAGTTGTGCTTTAGCAAATGGCAAGATTAGGATAAGAAGGTAGGGTTAATGACATTCCTCACTTACACAGATTCTTGACAAATAATTTCCTTGATTTCCCCTATCGGATTTGAGATAATCTTAGACAAAAGTGGAATTGATCAGTTTGTTGGCTAGCTTGTTTGCTAGTGAATTACTTTCACGAAAACAAAGGTAAAAGTGAATTTGATAAAAGGATTGTATAGGCATTGAGCCTTATTGACAATACTACCCAATCTCAAGTCTTGAATATGATTTACAAACTTGTTAATAACTAAAAGCGCAAGATCCTTTCTTATAACCACTCTTAAACCTTTGAATATCACTAGAGCCTTTGCTTAATTGTTTGTTTTGGACCTTGAAAATCAGAGGCACCTCTATCAAAATCCTTGTTTGAGGAGTAGAATACTGTGTATTGCTCCTACAACACTTGGGTTGTCCTAAGGTGTCTCATCAAGATTCATTTTTAATGCATGTAGCCTTGGGGATGTACCAAAAGAAATTCAATCTTTGTTTGCTTGAAGAGCCAGAGGCCCATTTTCAATGGAGTGACCAAATGCCATTAATTAATTATACTAAATTCAAGTTTAGATAGTTTTCCCTCCTTATTTTCTAGGTAAACTTGTGCAAAAGAAAAGACTAATGCACATATCTTATTTATGCAATGCTTGCATGACAAAGAACCTTTGAAGAACCATTGATCTCTTTACAACCACAATCCTCACAAGGTATAGCAAAAATTAATCCTCAAAGGAAATACAAATGGGGTAACTTCAAGGAAGACCTAAATCATGTTTAAACTAGAAAGAACAACATATCAAATATTTAGAATAAGAACTATGAAAGAAAGGTGGTCCACCTTTTTGTTATCACAACAACAAAGGATTCATTTGGAAGGGCCTTGAAAATCTATTTTGCATAGAGTATTGAATGTGAGAATTTTGTTTGCCCTAGCTAACCAAACAAATGTGTTATATTTAGAAGTGGCTTAGGAATTTCACATGAGATTAATTGGTTGGTCTCTATTTTGCTAAAATTTATAACCATGAATAACCTTGTGTTTCCTTGATGAATGACCACTCCAAAATAACAAGTCCAACACCTTCAACAACAATGCTACAACCAACATTCGATATCAACCACCAACCAATATCCAACATCAACCAACAACGAACATTAAGCAAAATAACCATTCCACTTATGCAAGCAAGTAGATATAATCGTTTAAATGGAATACCGGCTATCTAATTGTTTGATTGCCACATAGAACACCAATAATCATACAATGTAAAGATGGGTGCTCAATGTTGTTAGCATATCACAGATTTTATGAAACATGATTTCTTCACATGTTTATCATTGCACATAATAATTGGTTATTGCTCACACTTGGTCAAAGGTTGTTCAACACTAGGGTGTGTGCAAATAGATGGGGGACCAAAAAGTGGCCACCCCTCTTTTTGGCCCCATCAAAACTATAACACGAGCATGCTATAATGTGCTCGTGTTATTGTTGATTAAAGCAATAAAAACAAAAAAACAAGTTTCATTTTTGCATTTTTCATTTATCCCGCAACCTACAAACCCTCCCAAGTGCTCTCACGTTGTTGTAGAGTTGATTTAGCACCAATTTTTTTGCCAAATCTTCACCAAGATGTCGCCAAGATGTCGAGGAGCTCAAAGGAGTAAGTCTTTTTAGTTTTTTAATGTCACATTTGTGTGAAATAGGTAGATTGAATTAGTTTTTTAATTAAAATTTGTTTAATTTTAGGAGTTGATAAGTCACTTCCAAATCTTCAAAAAATTTAATTCACCTCATCATAAAATCCCTCCTTAAGAATAGCCACAACAAACACCTCTTACAATTCCTCATCTTCCAAGAACACAACAAAACATATTAGGGTAGATTGAAAATAATAGAAAAGAATTTGAGTTAATTGCAAGGTTGAAAGATCTTGCAGGAACAAACTCTCATAGGGACTACCCTTGCTCAATCATTGCAATCCATAGTGTGTCACATAAAATCAATTAGTGGGCAAATAAATAGTTGATCTCACAAGTGACAAGAACAAAAACAATTTTATGCAAACAAATCATTATATAAACAAGTTAAAAAAATTGAAATATGACTTGTGTGTACTCTTTATCAATCCATGAAACAATCAGGCATTGGCTATGGAGGCCACAATTTGCACCGATGGGTTGATGGGCATTCGATGCCTTGCCATGCCTGACGGACCAGCCGCTAACTGTTTTGTTATTAGCCTGTACCCACTAGTCTACTATTTGTAGCATCCAAGTCTATCAAACCTCATGCTGGTAGAAAATCGCAAGTAGGATATTAATGTGGGACGCGTCAAATTTATTCGCAACCACTAGATAGATTTAAATCGTTGTTCGACCTAAATTTCCCATTGTTAAGTCTAAACTTAACTTGATAGCATTTATTCGCCAACTACTATGAACATTGCCGCCTAAACTCAACTTGTTGTCTTGCCTAAATTCCATTTATGCCTAAATTTTCTGCTCCACTTTGCGTTTGGGTCCTTTTGGTTTCATTTCTGCTTCCATACACAGGTGGATATTTCATATTTCTGGAGGAGCGACCAGTTTGTGCTTCTTTTTTTTTCTGCCATTAACGAACAACCAAGTTCCTTTCAATATTGTTTTCTATATCTTTTATTTTTCCTGTTTCAAACCCATTGCATATGATTTCAATATTGTAAGAGATTTTACATCATTTATTTCTATTATTCGAAACCCATTGCATATGATTTCACAAGGGTAAATAATGGAGCAAATACACTTTTTATGATTTCATTACCCTAAAAATGATGCCCATGAAATGTAATATGGCTAGTGGGTAAGCAATTCCTGTTTTACAGGGCATGCACATCCTTTTTTTAATAGTGTTCCCATCTTTTTTGTCAGATCTCTATAAACGCCTTATCTAGATATATTGTAAAATAACTTATTTTTTCAATTTATTAAATCTTCCATCTATGCATGAAATTTTTTGCCTATGTGCATTGCAAATATTTTGCAATTTTGGTATATTTTAACTTTGATCAATTCATTTCTATACGAATATCTATTAGAGAATTCAATCATCCATGGTGCAGGAAATTTTTATTTTATTATATTTAATTATTTTCATATCTTTGAAATCTTCATATCTTCATTATTTTCTTATATAATTAGTTAAACATTAACATCCCATTGACCTAAAACCAAAAAAGTATTGCACTAGGAAAAGTGTATTGTGTATTACAAATTATGGTGTGCTTCACTAGTAAAAGTGAGTTAAGATTGATTATACCCTAACATTGCCCGACACGTTAAATAAAATAAGCTTAAGCAATAAATCATTAGAATTTCATAACGGAAACTCAATATCACATAGATTTAAAGAAATCAATAAAATGTGGTTTATTTAGATTTTAGGGGACTTATGGAATTCAAATGTAAAACATATTTGGAAATAAAGACATAATTAAATTTGAATTGATAATGATTATTAATTTGTGGAGAAAAATAAAATACACTAGATTAAAATTTAAAAGCCCTAAAAATAAAATAGATAACTTAGATGACATAGAAATATATTTACAAGTATATATATATATGTATTTTTGATTAGTTATTATTGAGAATCATGAATTAAAATCAAAATAAACAAAGGGTCATGCATAAGGCTTCGTTAAAAACACTACAAGTATGGAGGCTAAAAAAAATGGGTTGCAAATTTCAAGGGAAAATTGGGTGTCCTATATAGGTAGAACAAATGGTGATTCTTAGTAGAGAAAATTGTATTCAAAATCCATAATCTTTTGTTAGAAGTGAAAAAATAAGTAAGATAAAATCATATCATAAGTGATGCTAAGAATGTGTCAATAAAAGTAGACTTAGAGTAGGAACTAGGTTCTATTAATCAAATCATATGTGTGCATGATTCAATTACTCATTTTCGTGTTGACTTTGAATTGGCATTTAAAAAAGGATACTAGGCACATAAAAACAATTATTCCTAACACATGCTTAGACATTATTTCAATGCTACTAGCCAAGCATCTATAGCCCTAATAGAGTTATCTCTAGTCACACTCAAGGCATAACTCCATTGCTACTTAAACATCTAAAGAATTAGTAAAAATACCTAATTCACTATTTTTTTATTTTTTAAACATTTTCTCATTTTCTTTCTTGTATTCATTTCTTTTGATTTTCTTTTTAGCTCAACTAGCAAGCTATGAATCTTGTTACCTAGTTTGGGGACCACCAATGGCATGTGAGAGGATCTCTTAGGAAAAGAGAAAATTGATTACCTAAAACCACAATGGGTCACCCTAGCATACTAGACAGTACAATGTTTGATTATTATTTTGATTAAATAAATTATCATGCATACTTAGCAAGTTAGGAATAACTCAACTAAGAAGGGACATGAGACATTCAGGGCCACCGGAGGACAAGAGGCGGACGGACTCGGAGGGGAGATGGACGGAGACTTAGGAGGACAGGGGGGACATGAGACAGTGGGAGGGGAGGAGGCATACTGAGGCAGAGAGGAGATGGACAGAGACCTAGGAGGACAGGGGGGGCAGGAGATAGTCGGGGCCAGAGGAGGACAGCTACAACAGGGAGCTCTTGGGGTGATAGATCTGGACGAGATGGAGCTATCAGCGGAGAGTGGGGGGTACTCAGCCGAGAGTGAGGGGTACCATCCGCGGGAGATGGAGGTTGACTCAGATGTGCACGATGTAGCACCGCTAGCAGCAGCACCACCCACAGGGGAGGATCCAGTGGTGGTATTGAGAGAGACAGTGGAGAGGCTGCGATGGAGCGAGCAGCGGGTGCGGGAGGCAGAGGCAGAGCGGATCGCAGTAGAGGCGGAGAGGGATGAGTGGCAGGCCCGATTTGCTCAGAGTGAGAGATACTACATGGAGCTAGTCAGGCTAGTATCAGAGCAAGAGCAGAGATTGGTGAGAGAGAGAGATGAGAGTCGGGACGAGGCTGTGGACCTACGAGCAGAGGTGCATAGTCAGATGATGCAGATGGAGGGATTGGGTTTGGTGGGAGAGGGGGCGGCACAGCAGGCTGGCAGCAGGGAGACAGGGGATGCAAAGAGTATGTAGAGAGAGCTAGCCGAGCTCAGGGACAGGGTGTGCACAGTGGAGGTAGAGAGAGATGTGGCGCAGGAACAGGTGGAGGTGTTGGAGGCAGGGAGGGATGTGTTATAGGCACAGGTTCAGGTAGCACAGAGCGAGAGGCAGGTGGCCGAGACAAAGGTACAGTCGCTTCACAGAGAGAGATACAACGACATTACAGGCATCTAGTTTGCGACAAGAGCGAGATTCGGCTGAGCTGAGATTGCAGGCCCTACAGAGGGACAAAGATGCAGTGGTGGCGCGGGGACAGGTTGCACAAAGGGAGAGGGATGCTGCAGAGTCGCAGATGCAGACATTATAGGGTGAGAGGGATGTAGCACGGGCTCAATTGTAGAGGGGGCTGGTTGAGGGGGGAGGGCCAGAGATAGATGTGCAGGAGCTGCACACATAGTTACAGGCGTTGCAGGCGGAGAGGGATAGAGGTTCAGAGCAGATACAACAGTTGATACTAGCTCAGGAGGCCTGGGTATGGGAGCAGCAGGCTATCAGTGCAGATCGAGATCGGTATAGGCATGAGCGGAATGTTGCGAGACTGATAGCTGGGCAGAGGGATGAGTTTATGTAGCAGGCGAGCTATTGGAGGGGGGTATATGAGCAGGTTGTTCCAGATCCAGCGCAGCGCACGGCGCGCTACGTCAGTCAGGCTCCACAGCCACCAGGGCCATCCCAGTCATTAGGGACATGCACTAGGGGATTCAGTGACTACCGGCGGACTCCATTTCCATATGGCGGTTACTAGGGGACTCCCACCCGTGAGTATCAGGAGACACCCACCCGTGAGTATCAGGGGACTCTAGCACACAGAGGGCCAGTACCCGATTCTCCGCAGAGATCAGATGTGAGGAGCCCACAATAGAGTAGACAGGTGCAGGACATTGGTTATTTTTGGCAGATACAGGATGGATGGTTTGTCCATGTTGTCAGAGGGCAGAGGTGATCCACATCTCTGGATTTTGTATCTTATTAGGCGATATATGATGGGGATGTATTGTATTATGACATGATGTTTATTATTTTGATTATGCGATGGCCTTTATTGACATTATGCATGATGTTTCTTGTATGTGGCTATATGAGATGATTCATGATGTGGTTTCATATATATATACACATGTTTATATGGATGATTTATGCTTTATGATTATGTTTTATGGATGCACACGTATGTTATCATGATTATGATGGATGCATAGTTGTTTATGAAAATGGATAATTATGTATGGTTTATGATGTATGGATGCACAGTTGTTTATGAAGATGGATAATTAGGTATGGTTCATGATGTATGGATGCACATGTTTAGGATCTATGTAAATGTTTCTATGATTTAGGATTTATGGATGCACATGTGGATGGACGATTTATGCATGTTTATATGATTTCCGATTTATAGATGCACATGTGGATGGACGTTTTATGCATGTTTATTTGATTTTATGATTTATAGATGCACATGTGGATGGACGTTTTATGCGTGTTTATTTGATGTATGATTTATGGATGCACATGTGGATGGACGATTTATGCGTGTTTATTTGATGTATGATTTATGGATGTGAAAGGTAAATTCTTACAATGCACCTAAGTGTCAATAAAGACCGTTATGAGAATACGGATAGGTGATAGGAAGATGGAAGATTGCATTTGCCAAAAACAACCATTAATATCCTGAGAGGAAGAGGACCTAAGAGGAAAAAGAATGAGAGTACTTGCACAACTGAAATCATAAGCGATGGTCATGATGGAAATGAAGGGTGCATGCAAAGTGGTGAAAATGCAGTGAAAATGAGATTTTGCCATCTTTGGAGCATTGATTTTTACTATAGTGTAGGGTACCAAGCACCTTGATATAGAAAACCAAGGCGAACGAGTACTCTACGCATGAAACAAACACAGCAAACAACAAGGTTATCCCAACACCCTAATGTCGCAATGACCTCGGTCGGGCCCGGTGTTGAGATAACCACAAACAAAGTTGTCCCAGCGTAACACAAGACCTTGGAGATCTCAGTGGGTCTTACGGGGGACAACTGAGAAGACAACAGTCAAAACAAACGATCAAGGTATGCCCCCCATGTCAATAGGTCAAGACATGCCATGGTATAGTGCACCAAGGCGACCCTGACAAATGATGGGAAGGAACCCAAAATGGTAAACAAAATTTGAAAAGCACCAAGAGATCATAGTCAAGACAACAGATCCTTTGCCATAGGATCAAGGTGATGGATGTGATTGACGAGGTTTGCTAGGAAGGATTCATCCTATTGAGACCAAAGATGGATGCGAAATTAGGATGACCCAGTTGACGCGGGATGTTGCCGAGGGACAAGATCTTGTAACACAAGGGAATTTTGTTTATTAAAAACCGGTTAGATGTGGGCATAACTTGATGACGAAGCACAAAAGACCAACATAACCTACAAACCTAGGGGCTCGGGGGCCGATCATAGATTAGCCTTGCCTACGTTAAAGCGCAAAGCCCTCGTAGTTCCAGAAAGGACCATGGATAAAGCGAAAAGAAAACAAATGGTGACCGATGATGATGCACAAATGCCCCGGGGGCGAAACAAATGATCAACCTTACTTACGTGACAGCGCAGGGGCAACGTAGTTCGACTGACGGACACGACGAGATGGGACTTAGGTAAAGACCAACACAATGGATGATCCTACCTGATGACATGAACGTGAATGACGTAAGCTCAAAGTGGGATACCGAAAAGCTCAGGAATTAGGGATAGACTAGATGGGTCGTCTAATGCTCAATCAATATTTACCAAGCAGTCTGGGATGAGATGGGTGAGGACAATAGTGCGGATGACGGCATAAAATAACTAGGATGTCAAGTAGATAATGATTAAGCCCTCTATGGATGATGTCTGTTACCAGGTTTTCACCACCCATACTTATCCAAGGCGCCACGAAAAAGGTGGTTTTCACCATAGGACGGATTTATTTCTTTGGACTATTTTCGGATTTTTTCGACTTTTTTGACTTTTTTTTATTTTTTTGATTTTTTGATTAGGTGGGGTAACCGAGCATATTTTAGGCATAAATTTTTTTGAGATGCATGATATTGATGGGCTCGTCAAAGGGTTCTCCTTCGAGAGTAGTTAACCCGTATGCCCCAGATCCATATTTGGCAGCTATAATATAGGGTCCTGACCAATTTGCCTCAAATTTTCCTTTCTTGTCTCGGTCTTGCTGAGTGCACTGGTTCTCCTTAAGGACAAGCTCGCCCACCTGGAATTGTCGAGGATGAACCTTCTTGTTGTAACTGTGCTTGAGGCGATTTTGGTATGCTTGCAGATGGTCATAGGCTTTTATTCTTCATTCATCCAGTAACTCCAACTGTGCAAGCTGCGCAACACGAGCATCCTCTTCGCTGATAAGGTTCTTCAGAGAGATTCTCAATGATGGAAGTTCAACCTTGATTGGCAAGACGGCTTCAGCACCAAACACCAAAGAGTAGGGGGTGGCGCCTGTTGGGGTGCGGATGGATGTGCGGTATGCCCAGAGGGTAGGATGAATATGGAGGTGCCAATCTTGTCCAGTGTTATTGACAACCTTTTTGAGGATACAGATAAGGGTTTTGTTGGTCACCTCTGCCTGGCCGTTACCCTGGGGGTAATAAGGCGTTGACCAATGGTGCTGGATATGGAAGGTGTCATGCGTTTAATGGTTTGGTTTTGAATGGTTTGCCATTGTCGGAAAGGATAGTGGACGGGATACCATATCTGCAGAGAATATGGTAAATGATGAATTTGGAGATCTGAGTACCGGTGATTTGTGAAAGGGGCATTGCCTCCACCCACTTGGTGAAATACTTAGTGGCGGTGATTATGAATGTATGGTCGTCGGATGATGGTGGGTGAATCTTGCCAATCCGCCAAGTCGAAAACCCTAATCGAGAAAACGCATCATGGTGCCGTGAGGGGTCGAAAATCTTGTGTCAGCATGGATTAAATCTGCATGTTGTTGGCATGGAAGACACTTCTTCACAAACTCGCAAGCATCGTGTTCCAATGTAGGCCAATAATATCCAGCTCGTAGGATCCTTTTGGCCAGAGCCATACCATTTGAATGTGCTCCACAAACACCGCCATGTACCTCCGTTAGTGTGGCATGGGCTTCGGTCTCATTCAGACATCTAAGGAGGATTCCATCATACCCGCGACGATAAAGTGTATCACCGACGATGACGTATCGGGAAGAGCGATGAATGAAGGATTTGCATTGATTACGTGTAAGATCCGGGGGTATAATGTTATCATGGAGGTAGGTGTAGATATCTTGGTACCATGGGGAGGTGGGACCCACAATTTCGCACACCATGTCAGTTTCAGGGAGATCATACGCTAGGATTAAAAGTTTTTCTACAAGAAACTCACACTCTGTTCAGTCCTTGCGCATGTCCAGCAGGGAGCCAATAGTGGCCATCGCATCAGCTGCTTTGTTTCGTACCCTAGGAATCTGTTCAAATTGTATAGAGGTGAAATATTTCTTGAAATCATCCACCATGCACTTGTAGGGTAACAACTTATCATCCTTGGCTAGGAACTCATCCTTAACTTGTCTAATGACTAGCAAAGAATCACCAAAGACTTTCAATTGGGTTATGTGCCACTGTTTTGCAATTTTGAGGCTGGTGAGGAGAGCCTCATATTCTACCATATTGTTGGTACATGGGAATGTTATCCTGAATGACTTTGGGATGTAGTCACCTTGAGGGGTAACTAATAAAATGCCTGCCCCTGATCCATTGTGTGTATATGATCCATCAAAATACAGTGTCCATGTGGGAGTCTCATCAACGGAGAAGACTTCTTCATCAGGGAATTTCGTGATCCACGGATGAGTATCAACTAGAGGAGCTTCGGCTAACTGATATGCGATTATCTGTCCTTTAATAGCCTTGCGGTCCACATATTCTATGTCGAATTCACTGAGGAGCATGACCCACTTAGCCATGCGGCCAGTCAGAGTGGTTCTAGATAACAGATACTTCAATGGATCAATCTTGGCAATTAATTTAATCGATGGCTAAGCATAATGTCGGCTTCAGGAAGTCAAGACGAAGTGCAAATAATGTAATTTTTCCATGGGGAGAATTTAGCCTCAGAGCCAACCAATGTCCGACTGATGTAGTAGATTGCCCTTTCTTTTGACGACTCATCATGCTGTGCCAACAATGCCCCCAACGCAATTGAAGTGGCGGAGATGTAGAGCAAGAGGGGTTTGCCGGGAATAGGTGGCATCAATATTGGTGGATGAGCTAAATATTCCTTAATTTTATCGAAGCCCATCTAACACTGTTGGTTCCATCGGGTTCCATCGAAAGGTGGAATCTTTTTTCAGAAGATGAGTGAATGGTCGGCTAATTTGCCCCATACCGGCTATGAACCACGATGGACTGCATTTTTCCCCGAAGGCTTCTCAACTGTTTGAGATTGCGTGGAGGGGGCATGTCCAGGATAGCTTTTACCTTAGCGGGATCAACCTCAATGCCCCTGCGAGAGACTATGAAACCTAGCAACTTTCCTGAAGTGACCCCAAAGACACTTTTTTGGGTTTAGCCGCAACTTGTAGTGCTCTAACTGCTCAAATATCTTTTTCAAGATGGTAGGATGTTCTGCTCGTGTTATGGTTTTTCCTAATAGGTCATCGACATAGTCCTCCATGATGATGCGTATGAGGTCAGCGGAAGATGACCGTCAGCTCCTCTCGATATAAGTTGCTCCCCGTGATTTTGAGACCAAAGGGCATAACATTGTAACAAAAGGTGCCCCAAGGTGTTGTGAAGGCAGTCTTATGTTGATCCTCAGGTGCAGTTCGGATCTGGTTATACCTGGAGAAGCCATCCATAAGGGATAACATCTCATGTCCCGCTGTCAGGTTGACCAACATGTCAATATTAGGCAGGGGGAAGTCATCTTTTGGGCAGACTTTGTTAAGATCCCTGAAGTCTGTGCAGACGCGAATGTCTCCATTTGGTTTGGCAATTGGAACTATATTGGAGATCCACTCGGAATAGTCAATTGGTCTGATAAAACCCGCCTCTAATAACTTCTCCAATTCCTTCTTGACTAACAACGCGACTTGCGGATGCATCTTGCGGAGTTTTTGTTTGACAGGCTTGGCGTCTGGGTGAATGTCCAAGTGATGAACCACTAAGGCGGGGTCTAAGCCGGGCATGTCTGAGTATGACCAAGCAAAGTTAACGATTCCCTCTTGAAGTAGCTGCACGATGACCGGATACTCTTGCTCTGAGAGTGACTTAGCTACATAGGTGACTTTAGGACTTTCAGCAGTTCCCAGATTGACTTCTTGAGTCTCTTCAGTCAGAATAGATGATCGGGCAGATAACTGAGTTCCCATAAGGGGAAGATGAACATCTCCATCTTCTAGCGCCTCTTCAAGGTTTTCGCCATCAGATGCGTCCTTTATTTTTACTTTTTCAAGGTCAGGAAATGCCTCAGGGAGGTTTTCACCAAATGACCATTTTTTACCTTTCTTATTCTTATTTTTGCGACTGGAGTGTTCATCCTCCCCCAATCCCATGAGGTTGACATATGTATCTGCAGACATACTGATAGGTGCGCTAGTATGTAGGTCCCAATCAATAAGCTCAGGGTGACAAAGGGATAGGTTAATAGTGCAGATGGATAAACATTCAAACATGGAAGATAGATCGACGTGATCGACGTCATCGTACGCACGTATGATGGATTCCTCCTGGGTATGTCTTCCAATGAGCCATTGTCCACAGCTACACTATTGGAAGCATTAAACGATGTTTCGGGGCCTTTCTGCTTTCTGTCATACCCAATGCCCATGTTTTTTGGTAGCGGAGACGTATCAATGGGTTGTAACCGCCCTTGTTCTTCCTTTCCTAGGCCCTTGCCTTGATAGTTATGCTTTTCCATGAACTTTGTTGGCCAGGGGTACTTTTCTTGAAAGTATTCCTTGAGAGGAGTTTCCAGTTGGGGTTCTTCTCGATAAACCCATTGGCTTATGTCCTCTTCTGGTGCATCTATCTTGATACTTGGGGATCTGAAAGTGGTGGTAGGGATGTTCTTACCACTGAAGGTGATAGTCTTGTCTCCCTTTGGAGTAGCCTGCGAAGGTTGACCATACTCATGTGGCGATGGTGGCATGGTCGCTATATTAAGGGCAGTATGCATTTCGTACTCGCCACACCCTTTGTCAATGATTTGGACTTTTGTGACTGTAGGATCAGTGGTGGAGGATGGAGTGGTTATCACGGTGGATGGTGGATTAACGGATGATGACCGAGATGACCCCATTTCAACCCCAGGACAATAATGTAAATGGGGAAATGATGCTTCTAGAGCGTGACAATATTCGAATGGTTGGGGGTCGGCATAGATGGTGACCTCTTGTCCGTTGACTGGGAATTTGAGGCACTGATGGTAGGTGGAGGGTACAGCTTGCATAGCATGGAGCCATGGACGGCCGAGGAGGAGATTATATGGCAAGTCCAGATCAAGGACATGGCAGGTAATGTACTGAACCACCGGTCCCACTTGGACAGAAAGATTGATGATCCCTTCTGAATTCCTTTCTGCATTATCATAAGCCTTGATTGTAATAATCTGGTTGCTTAAGTCCGCTTGAGTATACCCCACCTGTTTTATGAATTTCAAAGTACACAAATTGAGGGCAGAGCCATTATCTACCAAGACTCTTTTTATTTTATGCCGGGCAACCATGACTTCAATATGCAAGGGGCGATTGTGATTAACATCAATGTTTGGCATATCGTTTTGGCTGAAGTGCAGTTGGTGAGATGAAGCTAGATGTCCTACCAAGGCTTGGAACTATGTAGGATCAATGTTATTAGGCACATGGGTTTCCTGTAGGGCTCTGTTGAGGATTTCTTGATGTACTGGGGAAGACTTAAGTAAATCCAAAATGGAGATATGTGCAGGGGTCTTTCCTAAGTGATCAAGGATGTTGTACTGGGAGGTTACAGGAGTCGATTGGGCGGGTGCAGAGGCTGCAGGAATGGTGATGCGGGCTCGTCGTGTGGTAACAACACACTGAGGGTCGTTGGCTTTGACATGTATCATGGACACCCGGGGCTCTACCTGCTCAATGTAATGAATAATACCCTCATAATTGAAGGGTACATTCTTAT
>VDFB02092362.1:0-33076 GCA_007258455.2 Sequoia sempervirens | reverse complement strand
TATCTCTTTTTCACTCTCCATATCCTAATATTTTACCTACTAGTTTTTTGTCATCCCCATTGTTCAAAGCGTGTCATTCATTAATTGGTTATCAAAAAACTCTAAAATGATATTTACAATTCCTATGTCAAAGTCTTGTTTGTTGATGACCTTTCTCAATCAATTGCATATTTTAATTATACGGTGAACAAGCACTACCTCATTATTGATGAGGGAAAATAATATTTGAAAAATATTGTGTTTAAACTAAGCATTTTATATTTAAACTAAATATTTTCTTTTTATAAATTATAATATATTACTATTTTTATTTTAAATTTTGTTTATTTATAATTTTATATTTATTTACACAATATATTTTTTAATGTATTTAATTCAAAAGTATATTGATATTATAATATTTATTGTAATTATTTATAATATTTAAGTATATAGTAAATTATTTATAATTATTAAAAATATATATGATTTATATATTATTATTAACTATTATATAGATATTTTATATTATAGAGATTAAAAAGTATATAATTAATATTATATATTATAAAATAAAACTATTGGAAACATGGCAAAAAAATTAAAATAAAATGGATTCATGGCAGGGGGGTTCGAGCAGACGTCGGTTAATAGTCCACTCGAACCAGCCCGCCAATCTATTTTTTATATTATTTTGAAATGGTTCAAATGAACTATGGTTCGAACAAACCTATATTTGATCAAACATTTTTTTGAGGTTCGTGCGAACACCAGCTCACTCGAACCATCCCTTTCCCCCCTTCTCTCCCTCAGACACCAAAAAAGTCCAAAATTTTGCGCTTTGAAGCTCAAGTTGAGGATGAAAATGGAGGATAATTTATGACCCCAACTGGATGATGGTAGTCCTCGGAACAAGCTATCCAACGAATATAATTTTAATATGTTTTGGTTTTATTATCTATTTGTTTTTCTAGTTTTATTAAACATAGGTTTTTCACTGAAAATCAAGCTCTTTGTTCTGTAAATGTGAAAAAATAGAAGATTATCAAAAAATAATTTTGAAAAATATGAGTGCACCAGACATTGAAGTCTTTGATCCAACAAAAAAAAAAGAATTTCAATACATACAAAAAAAGTTACGTGTTATATGGTCTGCCTATGTCTGAATTGTAATTGGTTTGACTTTGAAACTTGATTAAGGAATAAATATTCAATAAAAGACTATCTAACCAATTGGAAGCACTAGATATCATAGTTACAAATCTAAATTCAAAAAAATTAGAATTTAATCCTTCATGGAAAAAAGTTATGCGTTATAAGGTGAGCGTCACTCCTTAAAAATGTTGTTTTTTGAAAAAAACTAGTTTTCGAGGGAGATGGAAAAAGAAGTGCAATCTGATTCCAAAAATTTTGAAAAAAATATATTTAGAATCTATAGACAAAATTTCACGAAACTCTAGTTTGCATCATCTTCAAATTCCTCATGCTTTAGCCGCTATAAGTGCCTGAAAGTGAAGATTTAGTTAGAAAAAAATATTTCAATGTCTAGTTTAGCCAAAAATTGTAAACCAGTATTGTGGGATTGCCCCAAGCCAAATTAACCTAGACTAAATAATATATGGAAAGGAATAGATCATTTAACACTCACGAAGATCAATTCTACAATAACATGCTCTAAAGCAACCAAATAATCATTTTTTATAATTTCATATCTTTGTCACAAAATGTTCTAAATGTCTAAAACCAAGGTGAATCAAACATCTAACACATCATTTTCCTCTCATTAAATATCAAGCTAAATATCTCATTTAGTTATTTAATATCCTCATTTATTTTAAATAATTTTCATTATCAATCCCAATTTATTTATATAACTTAATTTATACTTTATGTAATACATTTATTTAACTAGTTTAAATAAATTTATTAAGATAAAATTATTTCTTCGCAATAATTATTATCTATAAAGTTATTAAATATATGAAGACATCTATATAAAAAATAATTACTAATAATTAAAAGATCACTTTAAGAAAATAAATTGTTAAACTCCTTTTTCAGCTAACAATATTATTTTAAAAAATAGTTTAAATAATTTTTAAAACAATCCAATTTCTCTTTTAACTCTATACATAAATCTACACCTTATATGTTCAAATAATTGAACACTATAATTTAAGAGAGCAAGTTATTTTTTCTTCTATTATAAATCAGAAAAATAATTTAAAAGATCAAATTATTTTTTGACACAATAATCATTAAATAACATTAATTCTCATTCCATTCACCAAAGATGTAGCCTATCAACAATTGTACGTAACACTTGCACAACTTTCCACTTTTCACCTTTCTTCAACTCTACCCAAAACCCCTTCTTTATTATTCCATAATTCTTTAAAACATCTAAAATATACTTGATATAATAATGGCAACTCCAAACATCTACTACCATTGTAATCATCCATTCTCCTTGACGCACATTAAAGTCATCTTTAAAGTAATCGTCATAGTATGAAAGTGATTTATTTATATCCTCTAATGAGGTAGAGTTATCAACCACAACTACAAAGGATACAATAGCTGCACTCTGTATTTCCAAATTTTTCATATAATCATTAGTGTTTTGACCACCAATGTTAGTGACTGCATCGGTGCCAACATTAGCATCAAAAAATAGATCTTCATTTAAAGTTGACTCTGTTCCATCCATGCTCTTCCAACCACAACACCAGGCCTGGAATTTGATGGTCTATTTGACTGTATTTTGCATTTTGGACCATATATTACAACCTAAAAATTTATTAGATCGTATTATTTGACTTGCTATATTTTTATATAACTGTAAATATGACACTTAAAATTATTATTAAACCATAAAAAAATATTGTAGCATAAATATATATATATATATATACATTAGTTTAAAATTGGAATAATTCTTTTTATATTAATATATATGATTTATAATATTTATTATAAATATATTTATTAATTCAAAATCTTTTCAAAATAGAATCTTTTCAAGATTAAATATAGTTCTTTCTAATTTTTAAAATATTTTTAACAATAAATTTAAGATTTTAACATTTTGACTAATAGTTACCATTGATTTTATATTAATATATATGATTTATAATATTTATTATAAAAATATGTATTAGTACCAAATCTTTTCAAAATAGAATATAATTTTTTAAATTTTTTTTTGAATATTTTAACAAGATTTATTTTCTATGTGAATTTAAGATTTTTACATTTATTTATAATTATCAATATTTTCTAATTTAACATTTTTTTAATATATATAGGATATCCATATGAATAACATAACACAAATTTTCACTTTTTTTGAACAACATTTATTTTACAACATTTTGCTTAGTGATTAGTGATTGAGCTTTGATTTTTTTCAAAATAATACAACATTTGTGTTTATTGGTGAGCATGTTGAAATTTTATTTGGCTTTTACAAATAATTTATGTTTTTAGACAGATGAATTTAAGGATTAAACTGTAGATAAATTTCAACAAAATTTATTTTATAGCATTTTTTTAAGGTGATTCATGAGCTTTTATTTTTTTCAAGATAATACAACATTTTTGTTTTATTGGTGAGCATGTTAGATAATGAGTTGAATAAGGATTAAACTATTTTTAATTTTATATAACTATTTTTCAATAGGTTTGAAATTGATATTTAAATTTTTTTGACAATTAAATTGTTTCATAAAACATAAAGTGACAGACATTTAAATGAACAAACCATAAAAAAAAATTCATATGACAGGTAGGGGTGGCCGTCAAATTCTAGGCCTACACAACACCATATGGCGGCACACTTTGAAATAAAAGAAAAAATACTCTCAGTTCAAAACATCATCCACGGTAAATTCTTTTCATCTACAGATCACTTCAAATATCACTTTTTGAGAATAGCGACTACCTTTTCAGAATGAAGGACAAAATAAAGCTGAAGGTCAATAAATAAATTAGAAAAAACTCACTTCAAAATTAGATTTATGATTTCCTTTTTAAAAGGAGTATCGATATCGTTACCTTCAACTTATGAATGCAATTCCATATTACTGCATTGCTGCAATAAAAAAGATCCAGACAATATGGTGCATGCAATTCTTCATAAAGTGTCATTTTCTCCAACATCTCAGAAGAGTGAATCTCAATTTTGCCTTGAGAAGCTCACTCTAGAAACCAAACTGGGCAACTCTTCAAGGTTAGGGAAATCCTTAATGTACAATTGTTCAATACTTGCCATGTTCTCCAATGTTGTAAGATCATCGCTTCCTGATACTGTTTACAAATCTCTGCAACTTCTTACAGACAACTTGATGAATTTTGTTGGAAGCATAATGTTCTATAGCTTTCCACAAGATGTCATGTCAATTTTTTGCAAGCAGCTTGAGCTGGAAAAACTTGGCAACTCCCCAAGCTCAAGACACTCATTAATGTAAATCTCTTTCAACTCTGTAAGATCACCAGTTCCTACTACTCTTTGCAAATCTCTGCAACTATTTACAGACAACTTGATGAGTTTTGTTGGAAGCATAATATTCTATAACATTCCACAAAATGCAATGTCAATTTCCTCCACGCAGCTTGAGTTAGAAAAAATTGGCAACTCCCCAAGCTTAGGACACCTATTAATGTAAAGCTCTTCCAGCTCTGTAAGATCACTGGTTCCTACTACTCTTTGCAAATCTCTGTAAATTTTTACATAGAGCTTTATGAGTTTTGTTGGCAACATAATATTCTGTAACATTATGCAAAATGCAATGTCAATTTCCTCCACATAGCTTGGGCTAGAAAAACTTAGCAACTCCTCAAGCTTGAGACACTCATCAATGTGCAACTCTCTAATCTCCAAGTTACCTGACACTCTTTTCAAAATTTGACAATCATTTAGTCGAAGATATTTGAACTCCTCACATCCATCAATTATAATCCTCTCCAGGGAAATTGGACCTCCAAAACCTAGCAACTTCTCAAGCTTCGGATGGTCACAAAAGCATTCTTCGAACTTTTCATGCCCATACTATATTGTTTTTAAATTTTGACAACCATCCAAATTAAAGTATTTCACCTTCACGTTTCTATCAAATATTATCCTCTCCATACATCTCATACCATTGAGACATAAGCACTCAAAGTATAACTTCCCACAACTAGAAATTTCCAATTCTACGAGGTTAGCAAGATTATTCATTCCTGACACACTTTTCAAATGATCACAATTTTTTATTGCAAATTTTTCTAGGCAACTTAGATGTTGAAGCCTTAGCTCCTCAATCTCTAGACATTCTCTAATATTTAATTATGCCAGCATCCTAAAACCATTTACTCCTATCACACCATTGAAATAGTCGTAAACATTCAATTCAACAAGATTCTCGAGATCTTGACTTCCTGACATAGTTTTCAAATGTTCACAATCTACAATTGTGATCCTTTCCAGACAACTCGGATGGCCAAGATTTAGCTCCTTAAGCTCTAGGAATTGAATAATATTCAACATCACAAGCTTTGCAAGATTTGATATTCCTAACAAACTTTTCAAATGTTCACAATTTATAATATCAAGATAGTTTAATGTCCTTATACTTACTAAATCCACTTCTGAAAGATTTTCCATGCAATGAAGTTTGATAGACTCAAGGCTTAGATAGTGAATTCCACTAATTAAGATGTTGGATACTAAGTCATCATCACTAATCTCTAGCTTTTCAATGCCACCTATGGGAGCTCTAACACTGCTAGACATTCCTCCATTGTTCAAAGCCACTTCCCCACTAAATTTGAAATTCTGAATAAACAAAGATTCACAAGTAGTCCTCCCTTTTGCTTTAATGGAAGCCTATTCCCCTTTTAACGTGGAAGACCTAAGACACAAACTAGAAAGATTCATACTAAGATATTATAGTAAAGATAAGCCTCGAGTTGGCCATCCTTGGGCATCTAAGACCACATTTTCAAAATTATCTGATATCCCTGAGAAATATGGATTCTTTTCCAAAAAGGTTTTAGAAATCTAAAGTTCCTTCAAATGGGAGAGCACCTGAAGTTCAAGATAAATTTGTGTATGTTGGAAAATTGAATGCTCCTGAGCCTCCTACTCTCATGTTAGATCCCCTGCTTCACCTACCTATCAGGAGTCCCCAATTTCAATGGCAGTTTTTGGGATCTTCATCCTTGCAACTCTTGACAACCACTGAAGTAAATATGGTAGCTCATTTTGAATTCCCAATTAATGCTGGTAGGTAATTTCAAATTTGAGGGGGAATGTTTTGAAAGACAAAAGGAATGAAGGAAGATTATTTTGTCAATCTAGAGAAGTTGAATTCCTGAGCAGCAACAGTCTGAAGGGAATTTTTTTTGTTTTTTCTCTATGTGATTCAAAGTAGTTTCTAAGCAGCAACAACTGCATGTTTTTTTTGTGAGTGAGTAGTGATTGCTCTTGAAGAGCTTTGCATAGCTCGTGAAAGTTGTTTGTTTGGTTGAAGCAACTCATGATTTCTCCCAGTAGCTTGAAGTCAGTAGTTTAGAATTTTCTTTTAGTAGTTTCAGTTTAATCCTTCATGTATTGTTCATTTCCAGTTTATTGAATACAAAAAGAAGGTTGCATGTCTCCTTGATTTGTTTTTTATTCTGCATTTTGTAATCCCCTATTTCGGGGAAATAGAGCAACAACTTTGTGTGATTTCTATGCATACAAATTTTTTGACATGGTATCAGAGCCATAGGCCCCATTTCCTCGTGAGTTAGGGAATTTTTTTTTTTTGGGTATTGAGTTTTTTCTATGTAGGAGACATGGCTGAAGATGAAAGAAAGAGCTGGCAGTAGCCACCATCATTTGATGGACATAACTATGATGTTTGGGAAAAGAAGATGAAGACCATAATGGTCACCAATGATTTGTGGGAGTTTGTGGTCAATGGGTCCAATTATGTAACTGACCCAACAACATATTTGTGCTCACAAACAACTACAAGACCTAGTTGAAGGAGTTGAGGAGGAAAGATGATAAGGCATTGAGTTTGATAGAAGTAGCCTTGACATAGGCCATTTTTCCCAAAATAGTAGCAACTAACTATGCAAAGGATGCTTGGGAAATCCTCCATACAAATTACAAAGGGACTGAAAAGGTCAGATTGGTGAAGCTTTAGATGCTTCAAAGAGAGTTTGAGACTCTTGAAATGAAGGACAGTGAGTCCATCTTAGTTTTTTACACAAGACTCTTCGGTTTGATAAACCAGTTGAGAGTGAATGTTGAGATCATTGATGATTAGAGAATTCTAGAGAAAATCCTCAAGATCTTACCCACGAAGTTTGATGCAGTGGTGATTTTCATTGAAGAGGAAAAGGATCTCACAACATTGTGTGTTGATGAGATGATGGGCTCTTTGCAAACCCATGAGAAGTTCCTAAATAGGTCTACTACTTCTTCCCAAGAGTAAGCTTTTAAAGCTCAGTCAAATGCAAGAGGAAGGGGGAGAAGAAACAATGGTGGAAGAAGCTCAAGAGGGAGATCTAGACATGGTAATGCTAGAGAAGAGAGCTTGGCACGAGAAAGCAACCAAGAGGGAGCAAGCAGCTCTCAGACCAACTCTCGAAGAGGCAAGAAGAACAACAGTTCGTATCAGAAGAATGACAAGAGAAATGTTGAATGCTACTACTGTCATAAGTTTGGACATTATGCAAGTGAATGTTGGACAAAGTAGAGTGATTAGTCAAAACAAAATGGAAATGTGGCTGATTCAAATGTGGCTAAAGGAAGTCAGTCCACAACCTTCATCATGTGCAACATTGGTGAAGAAGGTAGCCCCGAAGTATGGTGTTTGGATAGAGGTTGCAGCAACCACATGAGTGGTAATGAAAGTATTTTTCCTTTCATTGATAAAAATGTTAAGTCTAAAATTAGAATGGGGAGCAATGGAGTGGTTCCGGTTGTTGGAAGAGGATCTATTATGATCTACAACAAGCAAGGTGAGAAGAAGGAAATACAAAATGTATTTCTTGCTCCTGGGTTAAAGCATAACCTCATGAGTGTTGGACAGTTGATCCAAAATGGATACAAAGTGCTGATGGAGAAAGGTAAATGCGTCATTTATGACAAGAATGAGAGGACGAAGGTGTTTGCAGTAGTTCAAATGACAAAGAATTAGATGTTTCTATTGAAGATTGAGACATGTTTCTCGTCTTAGTTTGTTGTTGCACCTCTCAATAATGGAGAATGTACATCAGTACATCATGTAGCACTCAAGAGCACCATTTAAGACCCCTCCAAGCTATGGCATCTTGGGTATGGACATTTAGGCTATGCTGGTTTGAGTCTTTTGTCCAAGAACAAAATGATTGATGGTTTTCCAAGGATAGTAGAGCCTAATGTTAGATGTGAGGCTTGCATTTTTGGCAAGCAACATAGGCAACCATTTCAATCAGGAAACTCTACAAGGGAAAGAGCACCATTGGAGCTGGTGCACATAGATTTGGTAGGCCCTATACAAATCATTTCTGTTGGTAAAAGCATATTTTTATGACCTTCATTGATGACTACATCCATAAGACATGGGTCTATTTTTTGCAACATAAATTTGAAGCTTTTGATAAGTTTTTGTTGTTTAAGGCCCAGGCTAGAAAGGAGAGTGGGCACATGCTTAAGGTCCTAAGGTCAGATTGTGGAGGAGAGTATACCTCTAATTTGTTTGTGAATTTTTGCAAGCAAAATGGCATCAAGAAGGAGCTAATAGCCAGTTATACTCTGCAACAAAATGGAGTGGCTGAGAGGAAGAATAGGACCATTGTGGAGATGGCAAGGAGAATGATGAAAGAAAAGGGACTCCCTATTGAATATTGGGAGAGAGGCTATAGCAACAACTGTTTATTTGATAAATAGGAGTCCAAAAAAGGCAGTTCATGACAAGATCCCTCAAGAGGCATGGACAAGACACAAGTGGAAAATTGAGCACTTGAGAGTGTTCAGGTGTGTAGCATATGCACATGTGCCTAAGGAAAAGAGGTAGAAATTGGATGACAAGGGTGAAAAATGCATTTTCACGGGCTATAGTGAAGATTCCATAGCGTATAAGCTGTATAATCTTGTGACCAAGAAGATAGTGATTAGTAGGGATGTGGATTTCCTTGAAGACAAGTCATGGGATGGAGTGGTAGATTCTGATAGCTCAAAACCACTCCTGACAGATCCTGAAGAAGCAAAAATAGAACATGAAGTTCAACAAGAAGAGTCTATCGAAGCTCCTGAAAGCATCAAATGAGCTCCTGAAAGCTCTGGAAGAGCTCCTAAAATCTTTTGATGGCTCCTGACAGATCCTAAAGCCAGAAGATAGTCAACAAGATAGTTACAGTCAGCTAGAGGATTGGCTCCTAAAGGTACCATTCGAGCTCCTGAAAGCTCTTGAAGTGAGCAGACAAAAAGGTAAGCAACCAAAGACATCTTGAAGATCGGCTCCTGAAGAGCTCCTAAGAGCTCCTAAAAGCTCCAGAAGAGCTCCTGAGAGCTCCCAACAACTCCTGAACTTGTCTGCTCAGCAAAGCAGTAGCAGTAGTGAAAGTTTAGATCCACCTCTCACCTCCCTAATGCCAAAGAAGACCAAGAGTCTAAGGGAGATCTACCAAAATGAAAGGTATGATGAAGAATTTGATGAGAGTGTGAATTTTGCATTATTTTCTCATGGTGATCCAGTTTATTTTGAAGAAGCTGTGAAAGAGGAGAAACGGTGTCAGGCCATGGATGAGGAGATAGATGCATTATAGAGGAACAACACATGGGAGTTAACTGATTTTCCTCCCAACAAGCAAGTTATTGGGGTGAAATGGGTCTACAAGACGAAATGCAATGCCAAAGGAAGGATAGACCGACACAAGGAAAGATTAGTTGTCAAGGGGTACAAAAAATAGTTTGGGAGAGATTATAATGAGACTTTTTCCCCCGTTGCAAGGATGAAAACTATGTGGGCAGTCATAGCAATTGCAGCCCAACACATGTGGAAGGTATTTCAAATGGATGTGAAGTCTGACTTCCTAAATGGAGTGTTGAAAGAAGAGGTTAATGTGGAGCAACCTTTCGGATATGAAGTTTTGGGTCAAGAACACAAGGTGTATAAGATGAAGAAGTCTCTTTATGGGATGAAGCAAGCTCCATGGGCATGGTACAATAAGATTGACTCATATTTGATGAGCAATGGCTTTAGAAAAAGAGATGGTGAGCCCACTCTTTACATCAAGGCAGCTGATGGTAAGGTTTTAATTGTTGTCTTGTATGTTGATAATTTAGTTTTCACTGGGGATTATGATTTCCTCATTGCTGATTTCAAAGAGGCCATGAAAAGAGAGTTTGAAATGATAGATTTAGGTCTCTTGAGATATTTTCTAGGCATAGAAGTAAAACAAATGCATGATGGTATATTTATATCTCAAGAAAAATATGCAAATGAAATCTTGAAGAGATTTAGGATGATTGAAAGAAAGCCTGCCCCAACACCAACCATAGCTCTAAAGTTGAGCAAGGAAGATTGCAACAACAATGTGGATCTGACCATGTTTAAGAGTTTGGTTGAAAGTTTAATGTATTTAACAACAAATAGGCTTGATTTAATGCACAGTGTGAATCTTATTTATGGGTTTATGGAGACTCCACGGGACACCCATTGGCAAGTGGGTAAAATAATTCTGAGGTATGTGAATGGAACCAAAGGATATGGCATTTTCTACACAACAACAAATGAGTTTGGGCTGGTTGGTTACACAGACAGTGATTGGGCAGGAAGTTTAGATGATAGGAAGAGCACATTGGGCTATGTGTTTCTTTTGGGTTTGGGAGTCATCTCATGGGCTTCCAAGAAACAACCCATAGTTTCCCTATCTACAACAAAGGCTAAATATATAGCAGCAAATGCAACAACATGTCAAGCTATTTGGCTGAGGAGAATCTTGGAAGATTTGGGAGATTTGGGAGAAGAACAAGAGGATGGAACATTAAACTTTTGTGACAATGTTTCATTGATAGCTTTGACAAAAAATCATGTGTTTCATAGAAGAAGCAAGCACATTGAAATCAAGTATCATTTTATTAGAGAATTGGTTGAGAATGGTGAAATTAAAATGGCATTTTGCAAGTCTGAGCAACAACTAGCAGACATATTCACCAAGCCTTTGAGCAAGGACAATTTTGAGCACCTAACGAGAAGATTGGGAATTGTTGATTCAGATCAGGATTGATCCTATTTCTTCAGCTCAGGACCAAGGGGGAGTGTTGGAAAATTGAATGCTCCTAAGCCTCCCCCTCTCACGTCAGATCCCCTACTTCACCTACCTATCAGGAGCCCCCAATTTCAACGACATTTTTTGGGATCTTCATCCTTGTAGCTCTTGACAACCACTGAAGTAAATATGGTAGAACATTTTTAATTCCCAATTAATGTTGGTAGATAATTTTGAATTTGAGGGGGAATGCTTTGAAAGACAAAAGGAATGAAGGCAGATTATTCTATTAATCTAGAGAAGTTGAATTCCTCAGCAACAACAGTCTGAAGGGAATGTTTTTTGTTTGTTCTTTGTGTGATTCAAAGAAGTTTCTGAGCAACAATAGTTGTGTGTTTATTTTGTGAGTGAGCAATGATTGCTCTTGAAGAGCTCTGTGTAGCTCCTACCAGTGAGCTCCTAGCAACTCCTGAAGTTGTCTGTTTGGTTGAAGCAACTCATGATTGCTCCCAATAGCTTGAAGTCAGTAGTTTAGAATTTTCTTTCAATAGTTTCAATTTAATCCTTCATGTATTGTTCATTTCTAGTTTATTGAATACATAAAGAAGATTGTATGTCTCTTTGATTTGTTTTTTATTTCGCATTTGTGTAATCCCCTGTTTTGGGGAAACAAAGCAGCAACTCTGTGTGATTTTTGTGCATACAAAATTTTTGATAGTGTAAAGCTCTCAATGATTTTAAAAAAAACTGAAAAACAACCATAAGGTAATGAATTCCACCATAACGTTTAAGGAGATTAAGTTTTAGAATGAGAAGATCAGCGGACCTATATGCGATTCTCCCACAATGTTTTGAGTCATTCACCTTTGATTTTCAAAAACTACACATTTTGTAGAGAAATCGATGAAGGAATGCATGTTAGTTTTGTGGAATTTCCCTCAAGGTCAAGCCATAACAAGGAAGCTGACGTCTCAACACAAATATCTGGTTGACCTAAAAATAATGTAACTAGAGACTTCATGGACTCATGAAAAATGGAATGGAAACACCTGACATTGGTTTGGCCTAGGATACGTTTGAAACCCATTGATTCTTACATACACATAAGGTCATTTTTCTATTAATATAGTAACAAAATAAGACTTGTGATATTACAATACTAAGAAGATATCTAGTGGGGTTAAAAGCATACCATACACACACAAAAGGTCAGTTTTTTATTAATATAGTAACAAAATAAGACTTGTGATATTACAATACTAAGAAGATATCTAGTGGGGTTAAAAGCATACCAAATATTCTAGATCTTTAGGATGCCACACAAGAAGAGAAGAGTTGAGCTCAAGTGCCATTTCTCTTCCCAAGTCCCTTAGGTGGTCACGCATTCTCAAAATGAGGATCAACTCCACATTTAGGCTAAAAAAAATATTTCTTGTTTCTTCTACAAGGCACTTACCTTTGAGCATTTCCAATGCATGTTGGGTGTTCCATCCTGAACCCTCCCATACTCTTTCAGCTATGATCCTTGGCTTGTCAATGAAAAAATAAGCAATATCCATAAAAACCTACTTTTCTTCATCACTCAATGCGTTGAAACTTATTCTCAATCTCTACTTTACATCTCGTGGCAGCGTTTTACTGGCTTCAATCAATGCTGACCTCCAAAAACTGAGAGGTATACCATGAACATGCCGGCCTAAAAATTGAAGAGACAGAGGTAACCCTCCACACACATCAATGAAGGAATCAACCAGCATCTCATACCTGCTAGATGGAATGGGTCAGCCGAAGGCATTCCAATAGAAGAGTGTTCTCCCATTATTTCTATCCATTTCTTTTAAATTATAACCAACATTTATCCCTGTCATTATAAGCACCCCAACATCATGGGTTGTAACAATAATCAGAGTATTGCCAAATTTATTTAAGATATCCATGATCATTAGAGAATCTAATTGCTTCACATGATTGATGTCATCTACAACAATTAGGAAGCTTAAAATGGGGCTCCTTCTCAAATGATCTTTGAGATAGCTTGTTCCTGCCTCTGTACTTGTAAAACTAAGATGATGATCTTGAAAGAGATCTTTGAGAAGTTGAAGTTGCAAAGAAGGTATTTGGTTTCTCATAGAGGCTTCTCGCACATCAAACAAAAAACTTGCTCCACAATATTTCAAACTCTTTCGGTTAAACAACTCTTTGGCAAGATTTGTCTTCTTAGAACTGCCCATGCTGAAAATGCCAACAATCTTAGCCTTATGCTTTCCTTCTTCAAGCCCGCACTGGTTTTCAAAATCCTGAACAAGTTCATTAAGGCATTGCCTCTAAAAATATTCTACAAGATCATTAAGCCCTACTAGATATGTGGCAACATGTAAACATATTTTATTTTGTATTTCCTTTTGCACTAATGCTATTATGTTTTTGCAATCACTAAAAATTAATTAGAAAAAAAAACAATGTGTTAAAATATTTAACCAAATTTAGAGAAGAAAAATAATTACTTAAAAGAGTAGAACTACCAAAACCACAAAATATTACCCATTAAATTCTTCCCCAACAACAAATGAAAGAGATTGAAGTGCTTCCTTCCACTCTAGAAGCTTCTCCAAGTACCTCTTCTCATTTTCATATTTGGTGAATGCTTTGGCATACTCTCCCTTTTCTATGAAACAGAGTTCCCATGGATTCACTTGATAAAACATGGGAATAATCAAGGCCTTACTTTGTAACATAGGAAACAACTCAGCTAGACACCAAGGTGACTGGATACCTTTTAGAAAAAATGGCGATATGCACTAAAGCAAATTTAATTACAATCTCAATGGCAGAATGAAATGAATATCCAAGTTCCTTATCTTCCAAATCAAGAAATGCTTGTATGCCTACCTCCTTAAGGGAGTTGTAAAGTTGAGTAGCAAGAGTTTGTTTGACATTAGGGCCTCTATGGTTGATGAACACATCAAACAATCTAGAAGATTCACAAACCTTTCTTCTCTTGCCATCAAGTTCTATTCCAGAGAAAGCATTAAATCCTTGATTTTGTTGGTGAGATGATGAAGAAGACACCATGGATTCCAGTTCAAACATTTACAAACCCTTCACAAAAATAAAAAGAAAAAAGCATGACAAATAGGATTTGGGTGCAGATGATGAGCTTATGTGGAAGAACAAGGGTAGAGTGAATTAAATAGAAGCTACTGCAGGTGGGTTTAGTTCTTTCCTCGAAGTAATAAGGAAAAAGAAGAGTAGGTAAAATGCTTAGGAATTATACAAGCGTCGGTTTGTACAAAGAAATAGGCAGGTGAATGAATGAATGAGAGATTTTAATGACATCCACGAGACCAAGCGGCCTAAGGGACTGAGAAAAAAAAAGCTAAGGAATCTCCAAACTCTTTTCCATGTTGGACCTTCTTTTATGAATTTTGACCAAAAAACTAGTTGTCTTGCTGATCTTTTCCTCCTCAAAAAACTCGTGCAGATTTTCAGCCTTTAAGTTGCTCTCATACTGGGTGCGGATGTCCCTATAAGCAACACACTCCATGATAAAGTTCCATTCTATCTCCACCACCCCTTCATTACAAAAAGTACAGATTCTATCCTCCCACGCTTCCATAGGTATCGTCCACCTACCAGTCTCACATCTGAGATGGTGCGAACTGGTCCTCAGCTAAGCAATTAACATCCTTGTTTTACCTTTAATAGTTGCTCCTAGGTAGGCATTTTCATTGTGCTCCCATGTTGGGTTGAACTCTTTGACATAGTGAGTTTTCTTTTGCTCAATTGGATTTGTCCACATGTTAGTCCTGAATTTATTTGCAACATACTTTTTTATTTCTTCATTAGTGTTAGGGAACTTGTGCAAGCTAATGTTCCATTTGTTTAGCCACTTGTTATTTTGCTTCATCCATGTTTTCTTCCTACGGTCTAAAACCTCTTCCACAACAATTTTGGGCCAACGTTGATTATCCATGTTTTCCACCTTCTTTAGATAACTTAGCAACCGACTTATAGCCGAAGCCTCCAAAGGTAAAGTTCTCAATTCAACCAAGAGAATATCATAGGGGATAGAAGTTTTGATTTTGAGGTTGCAAGTGATTAGATGCTTTTGAATTCTTTCAAGATGTCTCCAACTATGATTTGACATGCTACTTCCCCATACCTCGCAGCCATAAAGAACCACCGGTGTGACCAACAAACCAAAGAGAGTCTTCTTGGTTTTCCAATCCCAAAGTTTAGCCTTCTTGGTTTTCCAATCCCAAAGTTCAACCTTCCTGCACCTATTTTGGAGTCTGAAAGAAGCCTTCCAACCCCCCTGTATCCTTTTAGTTATAGCAGTCTCCCAACCGAGCTTATAGTGAAAGTCAATCCCAAGGTATTTGTATTCTTTCACTATTTCTAAAGGATTACCTTCAAAAAGAAAGTTCTCTTGTTTACTTTTCTTCCTTAGGGAAAAAATCATGACTTTGGTCTTGGAGGTGTTCACTTGCATCCCAACATTTTGACAAAAGAGATCCAAGGCCTTCAAAATCTCTTTCAAACTGTGGGAAATTTTTGAGATTAGGATAAGATCGTTAGCATACAACAACAACTTCACCACATAACCAACCAACTAGATACCCCCCCATTGGTTTTACTTAACCAATCTTCTAGTTTGTCAATGTATAAGCCAAAGAGAGTGGGGGATAAGGGGTAGCCTTGTTTGACCCCTATGTTGCTACCAAAACATTCAAACATTCCATGACTCATTGTGATTTTAACCCTGACTTTCTCATAAAGTCTATGCACTGTAGCCCTATACTCATCTGAAATGCTTAATTCCTCCTTTCTATTCCACAATTTGTCTCTAGGCACAATATCAAAGGCTTTTTTAAAATCAACAAAGCAACAAAAAGCTTCCTCACCTTGTGTGTCCCATATTTTTTCAATCAAGTTTCTGAGAGTGATGCAGTGGTCAATAGTTAAGTATTTAGGCCTAAAGCCATCCCGTCCTTTCGCTCTTTTTCCCTCTTTTTCTGACCAACTGCTAATTCTATGCTCTAACATGCTCCCAAAAAGCTTGCCAAGGATAGGGTTGACCATAATTGTGCGGTAGTTAGATGGATTATTGATTTCACCACTTTTGTAGAGAGGGATGACAACACTAGTTGTCCACTCAATTAGAAAGCCAACACGTGTGACATCATTAAACATTCTTTTGATTTGGGGAGCAAGGATTTCAACTGCCCACTTTAACAATTCATCTTGCAACCCGTTAATGTCTAATGCTTTACCATTTTCCAAATTATTTATACCTTGTTTGATATCTTCATTCGAAAAGAGCTCCTTTGAAGTGCTGATTATAGGAGGTGAAACTTTCCCTTGGACCCTCTCATAAAAAAGTCTTGCATATTCTAACCATTGAACATCTGTTATATCATTTTCAATCTATTTTCTCTTTTGTTGTAGCTCCCTCCAGAAACCTTTGGGATTGTGCTTTCCCAAGGAAATTAGCTCTTTTCTTCTTGTGTCTACATACTCTTCTTTTTTGGATCTCACCAACTTCTCATACCTCTTCTTGTTTTCCTTGTTCAACCCATTCTCTTTCAAAGATCTCTTGGCAACCTTACAATCTTCATCATACCAAGGGTTAGCTGAAAAAGTGTTTGGAGCCCCTTTCTTTGGGTGAGACCTTTTACAAGCATCTAAAGCCTTATGAATCATAGGAATAAGAAGACTGTTGTTGATATGACCACTAGACTCACTGGCAGCCTTGTCCCCTTTGTCATTTTCTATTTGAAGAAAATGTTGCTCTAGAGCAGCCTTAAATAGGTTTTTATTTTCCCGGGTTAGGAGCATTTAGCTTTGGCGGTAACTTCATTTTGGTTGTTGTGGGCCAACAAGCTATGTTGGCTATTTGACATCATGTCAAACTTAACGAACAAAGGATCATGATCAAATTTCAACTCAAAAGGACATTCTCCGATCTCAAACTCCACAACTCTAGGAATACATCTCTAAGAGAAAATTAGGTAGTCCGCCACACTTTGGCCATTATAAGTTTTGCATGTGATATTACCAGAAATTGGCCAGCCTTTCATGCCATTGCAAATAACCAAATTATATAAGCTACAAGTCCCTAAAAGCTCAGCCCCAAAGTGTGAAACATTCCCATTTCCATCTTGGGAAGTCCTTTCCTAAGGCTGCTTCACCTCCTCTTCTAGCCAAAGAGGGTTGTTGATTCCTTGCTCTTCATTATTCAGCTAGAGAGACTGATTTTTAGTAGCCCTTGCATTGAAATCCCCAATAAGAACTATTTCTCCCAAGGTGTTGAATGTAGAAATGTCTTTTTTAATGTGGCATACAAATCTTGGCTAACTTTCTCCTTTTATAGAACTTTGAATTTTGCGGTGCAAAATAGCAAGCAACCAATCTGAAAATGACCCCATTACCTATTATCTGAAGCCATATGTATTGTTTATTTGGGTCTTCTTTCCCAACTTTTACAATACCATCCCAACACTCTTTGATTAAAATTGTTACACCTCCATGACCTTTGCCCATTTCACTTCCTTTATTCCACATTGAAATTTTCCTGTAACCCCCAAACTCTGGGACTTTGCAACCATCATGTTCATGTGTCTCATTGAGAATAATAATGTCTTTCCATTTGGCTATGGGCCCCAAACCAAGTCCTCATCTCCATGGATAACCTCTATAGTTCCAACTTACTATATGCAAAAGCTCCTGAGGGGCACCTAATCCCTATTTCTTGTTTGCTAAACGGTCGCTAATTTGGGCTGTCCCATTTTTTAGCCATTCCCACTTTCCTTCACTCCTTGTTGTTTTCACTTTCTCCCATTCTTTCCTTTGTGCTTCTTGTTGGGCAAAGGTGAAATCCTCATCTAGGTAGATGTGTGTTCCTTTGATTAATCCCCGATTCTTTAGAATTGCATTCTTGTCTTCTATGTTCCTCATGGTAATTCTTACATGTCTATCCCTTTCCCCCTCTATTTTCCTTCCAATTCGGTTTGCTTCTTGAATAGGCCTCGTCCACTTCAGTTGGTCTTTGAGGAAGTCTCTTGCTAAAATTTCAGTTCTCTCCTTCTCACCAAAGTCCTTCAAGCCTTTGATAATGACATTTGTTGCCTTACTTTGTTTGTCATTTTCTTCTCTTATTTGCACCTTGATTTGTTTTTCTCTGATTTGTTTTTGTTTGTTTGATGATCCTCTTACAACTTGTGTCCATGATTTGGCCTCTTCTATGCAATTTTTCAATTGGTTTTATTTTAGTTCCATGTCTATCAAAGATGATTGTAATTCCTTTATTTGTGTTGTGTCTTCTCCCTTCGCTATTTCTATTTTCTTAATATTGGCTACTTTTAGGTGGTCTAATTCTTGTTTTACAACAACCAATTCCTGTTGTCCTCTTTCCACGCTACTCTGTAAGCTCAAAATTTGTTCTTTGAGCACCTTGTTTTCTCTTTCCATTTTGTACCATGACTCCGTAGCCTCTTTTACTCTACTATCTTCACACAACCCCTTCATTTCTAAAATTTCAAGCCTCCTTTTCATGCTCATGAGCTCCTCCACATACAACTTGAACAACCACATTAAATGGGTGGATGTAGGGCTGTAAACGTCTTTATTTTCATGAGGTATTTCCACCCTGACAACTTTGCTTGTGTCAAGAAATTTTTTATGCTCGCCCTTGATTTTGATTCCTTCATATTTTCTATCATATTTACATTTTCTTTATTCTCATCTTGCTTACTTTTCCTTTCTCCGATTTGAAAAAACTTATTAGATGTTTGAGCCCCCTTGCTGAGAGCTTTGGGTAATATGAAAGTGAGTTTATTATTTTTAGTTTGTCTCAGCTTTCGAGCCTGCCTACACCTCAGAATCCCTTTATATTGCTTAGCATTAACAAAGACCGGTTTTTCCACTATACCCTCTAAGCATGCTTTCAAGGGTTTTGATGTGCATGGGTTCCAAGCTCCTACAAAACTCCTTCTAGGATTATTGTTGTAGGGAGTTGCAAGCCCGTTTGTAAAATGTAAGGTGTGAACCCAAGGAGAATCCAGATACTCTGGATATAGGAAATTAGTTACCAGGCCAACCAGTTGAGGATGTGGCCCCCTGAAAGTTTTAAAATTGTTCACCACACACTCTATGATCTGCAAGGGTTTTGGATGTTTGTTCTCATTCAGTGACCAGGTTTTCTCTACCGTGGAACTTTGGTCCACTAGAGTTAAGTTATCCCCCAAACCCCTTTGTTTGATTCGAGGAAGGAAAATGCCTAGAAATTACACTATACCCGACATGTACAGGAAGAAGGCAGGTTCAGTCCTTTCGTCGAAACATCGAAAGGGACTGAATCCAAAATGCTCCAATTACATGAAAAAGAGAAGATTGGATTCGATTTGGTTTGTGACTGATTTTGTCAGTGCCGTGTTGAGTGAGATGTCAGAGATTTTTTTTACATGAATCATAAGGACTAGGAGAGTAGGATAAATAATTAGTTAGCCGATGGGCTTTTCAAGTGGACATGTCTACAATTAACAGGTAAACCTGTCTCACATAAAATATTTTTAACTCGCCTTTAAACTATCTTTAGGTCACCAGCAACCAATATTTTTGTTAAACAAAACCTGGTGAATAAATTGAAATGAAGCTCAATGAAACGGCTAGCTTTTCTTTTGTCCACCAGGGCAAAATAGTTGTGTTGCAAACCCATCTTTTCACTGGCCCACCCTTTGTGATAGTGGAAACATGATCGAATAATTATAATTCGCCCATCTTAGAAAGCTAATCGAAAAAATTTAAAATATCTTCAAAAGAGATTTGATTAAGACACATCCTATAAAGTATGGCTCTGGTCAAAAAGCAAGGAATATGTTATTACTAGCAATCGCACCTTTGTGTGCAATGGGAACGTCGAAGAGGTGTGGATGGTAAATTGTGGAAAATATCGGTATAGAATTGGTCTAAAATTTTATGTGGGAAAGAATAAAAGTTTCGTAAATGTATTTTATTTTTGAGGGAGAAGCATGAAATACGTTCAGTAGTACATTTATTTTGAATTTAAAATTTGAGTTGTGGTTATATATAGTAGTCATAAATTCAAAATTATTTAACCATGGAAAAACGAAATGCTTTGTGCAAACATGTATAGTACATGACATTTGAAAAAGAATTAATAACAAAAAGACATTCATTTCAATGTAATTTATATTTATTAAAAAATATATTACAATATACTCCATTAAATAATCCGATCTTATCTTACCAAACCCACGAGCCTTGCAAAGTACTATTTAAATATATGAATTTATATAGTATGATGTTTTGATGGATGGTTGTACCCTTCTTGAAAGTTCCCATTTTGTAGTCAGATAGGATAGTGGGGAAGGTTGTGGAATTTGGCATGAAAATTTGTAAAGTTATTCTAGAAAATCCATTTTGTATATATCCTACAATAAATGGAGTCCATGAGATGACATTTTTTTCAAGTATTCTGTCGAATAGTTCATGAGACAACATTTTTTTTAGTTAGTGCAATTAAATAAATGTACCTAGTGCCTGTGTAAGGAGTGGAATTTTCATGGCTGCATGGAGGTCATAGGAGGACTATAACTTTTCGTGGTGGAATGGTAGTATCCATGAATTGTTGTAGCATGACAAGGAATTAGTGCAAAGAATGATAGCATTCTGAACAAGATGGTGAAGAGAAAAAGTCAAATATATACACATACTAGGGAGAGACATAATAAGTGTTATTAAGGGGCAACAAGAACATGTTCAACAAATTTCATTAGACTAATGATTTATTTTTTTCTTACAATTATGTCCACACCATCGACAACAAAAAGCTTAAAATAAAATATATTCAAGACTGCATACATTGGAAGATAGAGTTACAAAATCTATCTTAATGTGTTTCTTGATGAATGAGAAACATGGAAGATGGTAGAAAAGTGGTGATTCCACTGACATTATAGAGAAGAGACAATTAGACTATTTATAATTAGTGATCACCAGTCAGAAGTTAGTAGTGTTAGATTGTCCAAGTCAATAGACAACGTGCAAAATGAATTGGGTCTGTGAACATATCTGTCACCAACCACTGATTTATACTTCTTACTTTGTTTAACCTAATTTTCCCTAGTTTAACCTGTGGTTGTCAACAATGCTGGTAAAATGGTTTAAGAGTGTTTCAAATTTATGCTATAAGTAAAACTATGAGAATAAAGTAAATAGACTTGGATGACTATCAAAAGCAACATCAAAATTACTTTACAATGAAATATGCATACATTATATTATATAATGTCTCCAATCACACACACGTTTCATTGATATACAATAAATTCCATTATCATGCAATTGTATTCCACAAATGTGTATGTCTCTTAAGAAATTTGAACTTAGATTATCACAATAAGAACCCAATGATTAAATCACTTAAGCTCAACCTCATTGACAATCTTTAATTAAAACTTATAAATTTATTTCAAAATGCATAATCTATATGAAATATAAAACCAAAACATAGAAATTTATTCAAAAGGGATAAGTCCATATGCCTTAATATGTTTTCACTTTTTAGACAACTTGCAAGGGCATCAAAGGAATCTTATCATCATCCTATAAGAAAAATGTTTTTAAAAAATTCATAAAAAAACTACAAGCTGAGAGCTTCACCTAATTTAATACAAGTGCTTTGAAACACATTTAACAATGATTTTTTCTTCACACATCTTTGCCTAAAATAACAAAAAAATGCTAAAATTCTTGCAAAATGTAAGCAAAAATCCATTTTGAACAACAAATGCTTATCAAATTTCACAAATATTGCCCACATAAGTTGAGTTTCAACTAAATCTTTGATCCTTTTAGTAACTGCAAATTACTCACAAGAAGCTTTAAAAATGCCTCTCAATTTGAAGAAAAGCACACACAAAGTAGAATGCTTATCATGTGTCTGATACATGTGGTTAGTTATTTAAATGTGTCCCTCTTACATTTTCTCAACCACTGAAAAAATTTAACCAGGAAAACATTTTTAAATTACTGTGTTTTTCATTAAGGTTGGACCCATGAAAAAATCTGTATGCCAAAGGAAAATTGTATATTGCAAATTATGTGGCTAAGAAAATTAGGGAAAAAAATCTATCATAAGAAAAAATTGTATATTGTATATTGCAAACTGTATATTGTTGGTAGGGACTAATAACATAAACTTTTGATAACAAATATGTAGTTCACATTAATAAAACATTAAGAAAAATAAATACATTTACAAGCTCATCAATGTTCTTTTTACTTTTGATTGACACGTTGTAAAGCCACAATGCATAGACACCAATCCAATTTTTAAATAAATTACCCTCCATTGGCTCAATTCCTACATGCCCAGCATGATTAACAATTGCTTCAATAGAATCCTTGACCTGCATACTGTACCCCAACAAAATCTCATCATTACTAAGCACCACTTCTAAAATTTGAACATCCTCTCTTTTTATCACACAAAGACCTCTTTGTATATAGAGAGGCCATGTAGCTTAAACCCAATTCTAAATGCAATGAATCAAATTTAAACCCTCTTATAACTAGCCTATCCATACGAATAATATTGTTTATCATATGCATACATAGTAGCTTCTTTTATGTTGTATCAAAATTTGAAATGGTATTAAATCTTCCTTAGAAACAAAAAATGGTAGAATATTTCTTTTAAGGAAAAAGTGGCTTATCAAATAGGGATATTTCTGAAGTAAGAGAATGAAGGTAAAACTTAAATATTAGAAGTATTTGCATAACTTATGATAACACAGTGTTATGTTTATAGAGGAAAACACTTATATTTAAAATAAATATACATTGCTTGTCACTTCATATTGCCTTAAATATTAAAAAATACGCCTACAAAAGCCATGTGCATTTAAAGATAGGGCAACATCTATAAAATATAATGTTAAAATAATAAGAATAAGAATAATATATCATTAAAGGACAAAGATGGTTTGCCTATGTGTATGGCAGGGATATATCAGAGGAAGCCCTTGTGAATGTGGAGAACCCTAACAGCTCGAGAATTAGCAGGCTACCAAGCGGAGAAAGAAACCATGAAATAAAAGTGCATACTGACAGTTCATATTTTGTATGTGCATCCAGAAAAAGGTAAAGAAAGGAAGCTCTTTGTTAGTTTTAGTTGTGGTTGGATGGTGGGTGAAGGTGGGTGTTGTTGGTGGAGGAATTGTAACACCCCTCCATTTTGGCTCTTTTGTTTGGTAGTGTTCTTCCTTGTTATGTTGTTTCTGTTTATGCTTTGGCTTTGGTACTTGGTTACTATTTCATCACAAACTATTAAGCGATGCGTATGTTATATTTTGATGTGATGGTATTTTACTCTGATGTTATCTTTATGGCATGTTTTAGATTAATTTAGTAGATATTTGATTTAATGATGTTTTATGCTTTTGATCATATTATTGATGTTAGAATCATCGGTTAGTAATTTTGTATTGGTGAAGAGGACATAATTGTACCACTCGCTTGCGAGTGCCCTACGATTCCGAGATTTCCTCTTCACGGTGTGTTTGATCATATTATGTATATATGCATGTTCGATACTCTTTGTTCGTAGGTTGACAGGTACATGACATCGACTCCACCTGATTTCACAGGTTTGAGTGTGTCCATTGACCAACAGTAATCGATTGGGAGATAGTAGCTAGGTTTTTCGTGCCAAGTCATCACCCTAGTCATAGTGTGTCGTCGGGTTTTAGTTGGGTTAAGCTACTTCTTCGTTGTTCATTTCTCCTTGTTTTCATTTAAATTGCAAGTTAAAAAAAGTAGATAAATGGCTTTATGTATTTAGTTGTTTATTAAATTTATCTAGTTATTTTTTATTCAAGGGGTAAACGCTTTTGACCGGAGCTATGAACCGGATACAACCATTCAACAATACCACCCCAACGGGGTTTGAACCTCAATGGCAAGAACAACAATGCCACCTACAAACCATCACACCATGCCAATACCGGCTAAATTTATTTAGTTATAATGTTATAAATGTTATTGAATATTTTTAGTAATTTAATTTAATTAATAAAATGATTTAATATTGGATTAGATTTATTTTATTGATTTATTTAAATTAATTATGTTGAAATAAATCAAGTTATTCATTTTGGAATTGTAATTGTTAAATTCTTTTTGGATAAGTGTTAAAGTTGTTTTGAAAAGAAAATTTTAAAGTTGAATATTTTTGGAAATGTTTGAAAGCATTTAAATGCATTTGGAATAGAAATTTTAAAATAAATAATAAAGCCACGTTGAAAAGAATTTTAGTTTTAAATTTTCAAATAAACAAAATATCTCCAAATTTGCAATAACTATGGGGATAAAATATTTTAGGGTATTTGACCAAATTTGGGGAAGAAAATGGAAAAAGGCTTTTCATTCTTAATATTTGGTTGTGAAAAAAAATGGAAGGAGAGTTCTTCATGATTTGTTGATGCACTTTGGATTGGAGTGAAGTTTTGGAAAGATCTTTGCAGCCCAACACCAGATTTCTTCTTCAAGCTCTTGTTCTAGCTTCTCATCACAGGTTCTTTTTGCTTATTGTTTGGAAATCAACATCTTCAATTTAAAACTTGCTTGTAGATCTTTGTTTTGAAACCCTGTTTGAATCTTGAAGAAAGTTAGAATGTTAGTTGAAAATCAAACTTGCAACAAGAAATCTTCAATTTCAAACAATAGAAAAAATGAAAGAAGAAACAAAAGAAAAGCATTTAAATTTCTGTATTTGAATTTGGGGATACCCAGAAATTGAACTATGAAACTAGGCTTGTATATTACTCTGTTGTAGTTTAATTTGTTGAAAGTTTTCCCAATTTGGGTTGTGAAATGGAATTTGTTTATATATATATATGTATATGCACTTATGTTTTGCATATAGAGCTTACATGTTGTTATGCTGGGAGAGTTTCATTTAAAAAAAAAAATTATAAAGAAATTCTCTGTCAAAATTTTTCTGAGAAAAATCCCCAGAGAGAGAACAGGGGACTGTTGTTTTGTATTTTTTTTAAATATAATTTTTAAAATAAATTATAAATTTTTTTTGGAGGGGAGGCTAGGCCTGCCCCACAATCGCCCCCATGGGAGGCGCTATGGAAGCAACGCCGCTGTCTCCAAAGGCAGCAGCGCTGCTTACCCCAAGGGGAGGCTCCGTGCAACTGCCCCAGCAGGGGCTATGCCCCTGCCTTGGAGGGTTGTGTAAGCAACCAGGCCTCTCCCTTTGGGAGGGGCCCGCGACTCTAAAACAAAGTTCATTTTTTATTTTATTTTATTTTTATATTATATTATATTATATTATATATATATATTATATATAATAATTGTATATTATATATATAATATATATATATATTATATGTATATATATTATAATATTATTTAAATAATTTTTTTATAATCATTTATATATATATATATAATATGCATATATTGTGTATATATATAATGTATATATATATGATGTTTTTTTTAAAAATAATTTGAATTGGAATTTTAAATGGTTGATTTTAAATAGTTAGAGTTAAATAATGATTATATATTCAAATATATATATATATATATATATATATATAAATTGGTATATACATTAAGTATATACTTATTTATATATATATATATAAATTGGTATATACATTAAGTATATACTTATATATATATATATATTTAATATGTATTTGTATTTAAATATAAATTATGTTAAAATGATTGTTTCATTATCCTAGTTGAATTGAAATTGACTTTATAATAAATGTTTTTATTTAAAAAGATTGATTTTAATCATTATATAGGATTGAACAAATGGAATTAAATTGTTAGTTTTTAAATTCCTTAATGTTGCCCATGTGACTTGATTTACTTTGAGTATGAACAAATAATGCGAATTATTTAATTGATTTCATGTACTATGTCATTGCTTGGCTTGGATTTAAGAAATCCTAACATTAGTTTGTTGTGTTGCCGAAATGCTTTCTAAGTGATGTTTTCGTTCATTCTCTATGTTGGGCAATTGAGTCAATTATTGGGGTTGTCGTAATATGTTAGTCAATCTCAGTTTTTCCTTGGGAAGTGTGTATAGTGGTACCTTGTTGTTTTAACCAATTTTCGAGCTGGGATGGTTTGTGCCTCCTTGGGATTAGGTGTGGTTTTGTGGGTTGTGCCTCCTTTGGAAGGAGTGGGTTATGCATTTTGTTTCCTCCAGTGTTTGGAGTGAGTTTCCATTATTTGTTGCCTCCTTGGATTAGAGCGGTTGTCTCATCTAGTTTACCCATGGATTTATGGTTTTGTACTATGAGTGTTGTCGATAGGAGAATGGCTCTATGTGGGGGTCTGACACACGAAGGCGCGCCAGGGTAACTCACTCAGGGTTTAAGTAAGTTATAACTTAAAAATAATTAATGAAAAAATCTCAGACTAATTAAGATAATAAATGCCTCTCTCATGACTCATGCTCTTATCAAGGTTTGAGATGAGACAAGAAGCACAGTTTGTATGAGGGTCCGACAGCTGGTAGAGGCAAGCCAGGGTAACCCAAGATGGGGGTTCAGTAGCCTAGGAAGGTTGAGCCTGGGTAACTCATAGCAAATTTTGTGTGACACTCTCTCTATGCCAACTAGAAGTCAGTTTGTTTTACTGCGTAGATGATCATTTTCCTCTGGAAGCATTGTAACCTTTGTGTTAAGTGATGTTGTACTTGTATCTAATTCAGTTCTGTTATGTATTAGCCTGTGTCTAGAGGTAGATGGTCTTGTATAGGAATTCCTTGTTACTATCTCCTAGCACGGGGGGTGAGCCTTTGGGTATCACATGGTTGGGTGGAATGTGCACCTTAATCCGTTGGGTCGTCCTTTGTTCATGTGGACAAGATTTTGAGTTGGAGAGCTCGTGGGATCCAGTTTCTTCTCATGCTTTATTCTTTCAGTAATTATTGTAATTTTATTACCCCTCATTGTTATCAAGGTGGAAGTTTTAATATGTAACCATGCTTATTGGATTTACCTCATTCGGGGAATGAGAGTTGTAATCATATTGTAAATTTATTGTTATCTGAAATCAAGTGATATCTCTTATCCTTTGATGTATTTTATCTTGTATGGAATGTATGCGTTCTTATTTCTTTAAGAAATTAATGCTTTGGTTTTAATTCATGTTTCTTGTTTGGGTTTAAGTAAACTCAGTCTCGTAACCTTAGGGGTTGTTGGAAGTGGGTAGTGAATTTGCATGTTAATTGTGCTTAAACAAAAAAAAAATTATTGCATTTGAGTAGTTAATTGCAACTTCCCCTAGGGTTGTATGGTGAGGCGTTACATGAATGCTTGCTATCCCTCTAGTTCTTCTGGTGTTGTGCATTGGTAATAATGTTGTGTTGGTTGAGATCCCCTTTTTGGTGGATTGCATGGGCTTTCATGGTGTGCTTATGCACATGGAGTTGTTATGCTCCTTCTGTCCTTTCTTGATGAGGTTGTCTCAGTTGGGAGAGGAACGGTAGTTTTTGGTGTATGTTGTGTGCAAGTTGGGCTTGGTCAAGGCCTTCTTAAAGGCCTTGTGCATGGTGTTTTTTCCATGTTCCTCTTTGTTTCTTGGCGGTGCAGTAATAAGTCTACATTCTTGTTTCTATTTGCAACCCGCATTTTCTCTGTTTTGATATTCTTCGAGTGGGTTGTTGGCGTTGTTTTGGAGCATTGTTGGCTTTGCAAGGGTTGAGGTCTTGGTTGATGTGGATTTTTTTGTCAGGAGTGTTTCTTCTGGTGAAGCCTGGCTCCTCCTGACGAGGTTTTTCAAGCTCTCTTCTCTTATGACTGTGGAAAATGATTTCTTCCTCTGTGTCGGTTTATATCTATTTTTCATTTATTGTAAATGGATTGAAGTCACTAAAGGGATATTGGTTTAGGTTTGTTACATTTAATAAAATTTAAATTTTATACTATTTCAAATCGGATATGGTTTTGGTTGTTGTCTTTATTTCACTAACTTAGCAATGTAGGTATGATTTAGGTGGTGAATTTTACTAGGCTGAGTACAATTTAGGTAGCAGAATTTAGTAGCTTGAGCAATGTTTAAATAGTAGATTTTAGTATACTTTATGTTTTCCAATGAATAACTTGGATTTACATAAGCACAATAATAGTCTAAAACACAAGGTTGTGAGTACCCTGTCAACATCCTTGGTTGAACACAACCAAATATCTGACTTATTTCACAGCTGGATCACCCTGGATTGCCTAATGTACAAACACAAATCTCCTACTTGAGAATAATCAATGATAGCATTTGAACCCCAAGAAGCTAAACTACGTTGAAATCAAAATATAAATCACTGTTGATTTGGGTTAAATTCAATTTGTGACTTCTATTATTTTTATTACACTCTTTCTGCATACTTTGACAAGAAAAATCCTTTTTTGTTCCTAATACTAAAAACCTTGTGTGGTGTTTTGGTTGCAACTCTAAGTTTATTCTAACATGCAAAACTAGTATCTGTGAGGACCTTCAAACAAATGTATAAAATCCACTATATCAGCTACTCTGTTATTCGTGTTTTTTATTAGACGTACACATAAGATTCCTAAATAAACAATCTATTACTTTTCTTCTATTTCTTATTCTCTTTGCATCCTTATTTGAAAGGACAAGTCCCTTATTTCTGCTAATACTAAAAACCATTTTGAATAAGTAGCTCTTTCTATGGGGAAAAACATTAAATTAAATTTCATTGAAGGAGATTTGTTTGTTTGAGGATCTTCAACAATCTTTTGGCAGATGCACAGGAGATTAAGAACAGAGCGATCATCTTGCATCCCTTCTCCAGCCCCAGGTACACCATTGGTTGCTTAGTCAGCTCGGTCTGTTGTAGAATAATTAAAGCTACACCAATTAAAACTGCGTGAATTCTGAGCATGTACCCTTCGTAATAAAGATGAAGTTGCTGTCATAGCTGCCTAACTGTAAGTTGCATATTAAAAATAGTATAATGACTAGCGGGATAAATAAATGGCCATGATCAGTTCAATGGTGGGACAATCAGTTAGTCATAGCCGCCTAACTGCAAGTTGCTTAATTCGTTTGTAGTGTGCAATCAACGGTTGGCAAGGAGCGAACTATCAACCATGCCATCTCATGTATTTATACCTGTTGAAGGCCAAAATGAGCTTTGAAAGCTCAAATAAGGACACACCCTCAGCGTAAAAACTTACTTTAGCTTTTCGCCATTTGGTTAGGAAATGATTGCTCTAAGAAAAGTATAGATTCACAGTTCAATTATCAATTAAAGGTAATCAAATGTATTTTTTTCAAATTTGGTATTAGATTCGTATAATTTGATTAAAAAAATGTCACGACAAATACAATTTTCATTCAAGTTTTAAATATTTGGAAATAAAGTAAACTGTCTAGAAATAAAATCTGTTTGTGTGAATAAATAACCTAAAAACAAAGTAAAATCATGACAATAGTTCAAATATTATTGATTTTTATATTTCTCTAAATTAAAAAGTAGATTCACACATAATTTTTCTAGGCTTCCCTTTTAACTAGACAAAATTTTCTGCTCATGCTAACCATAGTGAAGACAGTTGTGTTGCAAATCCATCTTTTCAACCATGGTCCACATTGATAGTTGATGGAAAAATTCCTTCCATATGTCAGATATGTAGGAAATGTAGCCGAATATTTGGGGTTTTTAGTTAGCATTTAGGGCTTTCTGTTGAATAATAGACAACACATCAAAAAAATACAATATACTTGTATACGTGATGTTAAGAGTTGTCTAGCTGTAGAGGTTTGAATAATTATAGAATAGTCAATGTTTGTATTTGAACAAGACTTTGTCTCCCTATTCTCCTATTTGTATCGGTGTTTTTGTTACTTGAATAGTTAATAGAAATTACTCCATTTTGTGTATTTCTATGTCATTTATTCATAACTCTAATTTTCAAATAATACTAATATGGTATCAGAGCACTGCTGTTAGAGTTTGTTGAATCTAAAGCTACTAAGAGAAGTATCAGAAAAAGGACAAAGAGATGGCCTCATTCATTGTAGGAGATCCTCAAAGGATAGAAGAATGATTTGATGGTGTTGGATTTAATCTCTGGAAGCTTAGGATGCTGGTGTTGTTGCTGATTAAGGACTTGCTCAATATAGTTGAAGGAATTGAGACTAAGCCCACCCAAGATACAGATTTGATCAGTAAGTGGCAATCAAAGGAAGGTAAGGTTCGGTCCTGTATTCTTTTAAGTTTGAGTGATAATGTGCTTTTGCATGTAAGTGAGGAAAAAACAACAAAGGATGCTTGGGATCTATTGATTAAATTATATGAATCAAATGATGTTAGTACAAGACTATATCTTCGAAGAATTTTTTTTCAATTAAAAATGCAGGAATCACAGAAGATATCAGACCACACAAACCAGTTTAAATCTCTAAAAAATCAACTGGCAGCGTGTGGGTCAGTAATTGTAGATGAAGATGTTATGACACTTCTTGGGAGTTTTCCAGAATCCTATTTTGGAGTGGTAGTAGCATTGAGCACTCAAGCTAACCTGGATTTTCCTAATGTAATAGCAACACTACTTCAAGAAGAAATCAAAAAGAAAGATGCAGGTTTAATTGTTGAGAACCCTACAGTCTTGTTTTCAGTAGCATACAAGGGAAAAACAAAGAAGAGTGAAAGCAAATTTCATCCCTCTTAGTCCAATGTCTCAAAGAATGGTAAAGACACAAAGGAGGAGAAAAAGAAGGGAAATTGTTTTCACTGTGGGGCTCCTGAACATTTTAAAAAATAATGCAGAAAGTGGTTAGCATGGGTAGATGAGGTAAAGAAAAGTAAGGCATTTGAAGCTAACATGAATTCAAACAATGACGAAGAACAATTGTTTTTAGTTATCACATCCCCAAATTCTGGTGTTTCGAAGTGTTGGTATTTAGATTCAGGAGAAACTCAACATATGACACCTCAAAGAGGTTGGTTTACATCTTACAAAGATGTACCCAAAGGGAATACTGTCAATCTTGGAGATGACAACAAGCTTGAGATGATAGGAGTTGGAAATGTCTCACTAAACATGCTAGATGGTGCACATAAGAAAATACAAGATGTGTGGCATGTCCCTGCTCTAGCAAAAAGTCTTTTATTAGTAAATAAGATTACCAATGCTGGAATATTTGCACAATTTGATAGCAAGGTGTGTGTTCTAAAAAATGAGGAAGGAGTTACTATTGCTAAGGGAGTAAGAGATGAAAATTTGTACAAGTTATGTGCAATAGTACCTGAAGTGGTGTTGACAACAACAAATACTGAAAAATCAGATTCGGTGCTTTGGCATCATAGATTTGGACATGCAAATACACATTCCCTCGAGGTATTGAAAAGGGAGCAACTTGTAGAGGATTTAAATATGCCTCTGCCAATTGAGTTGGGAGTGTGTGAAGGTTGTTGTGTGTGAAGGTTGTTGTTGGAGCAACAAGAGCTAATGAGCAAATGGAACTCATATATTTAGATATTTGCGGTCCAATGCAAACAATGTCACACAAAGGGGCAAGATATTTAATTACCCTTATTGACAATTTCTCTAAAATGACCTTTGTTTATTTTCTCAAAAATAAATCATGTGCATAAGAAATGCTTAAGATTTTTAAAGCATTTGGTGAGAACCAATCATGAAAACCTTTGAAACGACTTAGATGTGATAATGGGGGTGAATATACCTCAAATGATTTCAAAAGTTTCTGTGCAAAGGAAGGGATCAAACTTGAGTACACTGTTCCTTATTCACCACAACATAATGGTGTGGCAGAAAGAAAGAACAAGACTCTTGTTGAAAGTGCCAAATGCATGCTTAAAAGTAGTGGATTATCTAATGTTTTTTGGGCTAAAGCAGTTTCTACTGCATCATATTTACAAAATAGGCTACCAACTATTGCATTGCATAAGAAGACACCTTATGAGGCATGGCATGGGAGCAAGCCAAGTGTTAGTGATTTGAGAATTTTTGGCTACTTAGCATATGAACACATACCGGATCAAGAACGAAGGAAGCTAGATGATAAGAGAAAGAAATGTATAATGGTTGGATATAGTGTCAATTCAAAAGGATACCAAATTTATGATCCTATAACACATGAAATTCTAATAAGAAGGGACATAATTTTTGATGAAAATTCAGTTTTGTACAAATCAACAGAGATGCAAAATGCAAAGGATTTAGAAATAAGGCTCTATGATCTTAGATCTGATGAAGAATCTGAACATAAGGATTCTACTCCAGCAATACCATTACAAGTTGCAGCCACACAACCTACAGAAGAAGTACAAGAAGAGCAACAGCTACGAAGATCAACAAGACCATGGAAACCCACTCAAAAAGCATTAGAATCATATGCACTTCATGTATAAATTGATGAACCAATTAGTGTCCAAGAAGCACATGAAAGCATTAATGCAACAGACTCGAAGAAAGCAATGGACGCTGAATATCACTCATAAAAAATCAGACTTGGGAACTCACAAGTCTTCCACCCGGAAGAAAAGTAATTGGGTGTAAATGGTTATTTATGAAAAAGTATAAGTCAAATGGATTGATAGACCGCTACAAGGCTCGTTGGTGGAAAAAGGTTACTCCCAAATTGCAAGTTTGGATTATCATGACATCTATGAAAAAATTGAGGAGAACAATACTCAAATGGAATATTGCACAACTGAAATGATGGTGGCTGATGTATTGACAAAGGAATTACCGAGAATCAAATTTGAATTTTGTAAAGAAGGATTCAATGTAATACAACCCGATTGACAAATATTTGG
>VDFB02092361.1:0-37643 GCA_007258455.2 Sequoia sempervirens | reverse complement strand
TAGAACAACCCTAGGTGATAAGTATGGTTGTTGTGCGCACAGATGTGCCCAGCTAAAAGCAAAGGGACCCTGAGCAAAGTAGCAGCAAAGAAAAAGCAAACAAAAGAAAACAACCTACGTCACACCAACTAACCTAAAGAAAGTGGGAAAGCAGAGTATTTACAGGAAACCTATACTACTGAAAATGGGCTATGTCCAAAGATATTTACAAAGCACTATGTTCAGGCAGAGCAAGCTGACATTAACGTTCATTGGATTTCGTAGTGCATGCACAAGCAAACGGGCAATCGTTATCATTCTTAACCATGCAAATTTATCTTTATATTCTGAAAAAAGAAATTCAATGTTGCAGCACTCAAGTTCAATCACATCATCATGAAAAATCAACAATTGAGGAGGCTCACCGAACCCATGGTTAATCCATAAACATGTTCGTTTTCCCTCGTTCCCATAATCAAAATAATAAGTGCAGTTATGAGAAATAATAGGGGCAAGGAAGGATAGAACCTGGATGTCATCACATGGAGGTGGCAGCGTTGGACAGTCGAGAGTAAGCACAACATTGTTGATCGTTGCATTGGCAGCCTCGGGCGGGCACGGTGGAGGGTGCAGTACTTCAGACATTAAGCTTGCATAAGGTTGGGAGGACGGGGCAGCAAACAACTCTTCCAATCTACCAATGGGACCTACAGCCCCGGTTGGCAATTCTTCAAAAAGAAATACTTCTCCACATTGATCATCTACAAACTTGGGATCCACTTGGTTGTTGTCCTCAAACGGAAGTATGTTGTCTCGTCTCCTTCCCCAAGTATCAACCTCCTTTTTATGATGTTCAATGTCATGGGACAATGAAATGGACAAATTTGTCTTATTATAGCTCCCTGAATGTGAAGGAGGATCAACAACGATCATGGCGAAAGGGCTCCAAGTTGCATCTTGTAGTTGATCAATTCTGTCATACTTGTTGGAAGCCATCAAAACACCCCCACCTTTGTCTTCTTCCCTTTGTTGTTCATGAATCTCATTATGACATTCACTTGTTTCCTCATGCTCACTATCGCTGTAAATGGAGAAGGAGCTCCTCTCCCAATCTAGAAACTCTAGTGCATCACTATTCGGGGGCTCAAGGAGTATGTATTCATCACTACCGTCTTCTGGGATGTGCTCTTCCTCGGCATGAGCATACCTTTGTAGTGTATCTCCCAACGGAAAGAAGTCATCAACTAATGGCACCTCATCAAGTGGACAAAAATTCACTACACAATCTCCCTCTAAATACTCGCCAAAAAGCCCATCGTCCATGGCACACAACTTCTCTTCAAGAGGAAGAACTTCTTGATGACTGGTGAACAACATTCCCACTTGATCTACTTCATCACTTAGAGGCTTGATATTGTGTTGTCCTTTTTCTATTGCTGCCCCAACATCCTCTTGAGGTCCGCCTTCAGCTGAGTTGTCACTTGATTCAGGATTTTGGTCTTCTTCTTTGATATCAGTAGCAAGTAGAGGAGGTCGGGCACTTGGTTGCCTTGCTTGTTCTTTGACTTGCTTGATGGCCTCTTTGCACAACTCGCATGCAAACTCCGAGTGTGATGAATCATGAAGTCTGCACCAATTTGGGAGTAGTAGCACCTCCAAATCCACTTGGTATTTTAGCTTTGACCAATCCTTTGCTAATCTGGAGACGAGTTGGTCATATCTTTCCGCTATTGGGTCCTCATCATCACTTGAAAAAAAAGCTTGATGGTAGACAACCGTGGCGAGTGGTTGCTCCCACTCCTCCAAATCTACATTTTTAGATCCTCGATCACTGTCATTGGTGAAGGGGAGGCTTTCTAATCTAATTTCACTTATACCTTCGTCATCATTTTTTGTTGCTCCAATGTTGTCAACCTTTTCTTCTTCTTGTTCTTTAGTATCTTCATTGGTTGTCCCAGCATGCATGACTGCAGACTTCATTGGTTCATCGTCACCTACCAATTTCTCTCCTTCTAGAGTGGAGGACTGCCTTTGATTGGTGGAGGGAAGACCTTCTAAATCAGTTTCAATCAGATTTCACCAAGGCACCTTGCTTTCCTAGTGAAATCTGCCTCTTCCTCCTAGCTTTCAAATTCAATGTTTGCTGCTCCAACATTAGCTTGTATCAAATTTCTTGGTTCATCCTTACTTTGCTGTCCTCTAGATGTTGACAACTTTTTTGCCTCATTGGATAACTTCTCTTCATTGGGAGTTGGCTACTCCAACTTGTTTGAACAACCCTTGGCTTGACCGATGATGTTGTCACATGATGGGCACGTAAATTATGAATGTGGTGCATTGTGAAATCTACACCAACTTGCCATTAGTACTTCCTCCAATCTTGGTCCATCCTTGTTGCTCAAATGTTCTTGGATCAGTTCCTTGAATGCTTTTGCTGCCATGGTTTTCAACTCTTCCCTTGGGTCTTCGGGAGCCAAGGGCTGGTATATTTCCCAAAAGGGAATTTCTCCCTGCAATACCCTTTCAATTCTGCTCAAGAATGTGAGACATCCCAACTCATTGTGCCTGCGAGTGCAATGGATCTAACATCTATCTGCCAATACAAATTGCCACAATGGCTTCTTCAATCTCTTGTTCAAATTTGCATGCAGCTGAGTGATGTCAATTTGTGCATGCTGCTCCATTTTGACTCAACTTCTACTTGCCTTCAAAATTTTTTGATTTTTAGCATAAAAGAGATCTCCCTATCTCATATTTCTTCTTTGAAAGTGCTCTTTTCGAGTTGCCAACTTTCAGCTTTGTAGCCTCAACATGTCATGCCCTCCTTCTAACGCCAGTTCTGTTGATAGCGTTAGGAGGAGGAGGGCATAAAATGAATCACTTCCAACCTTCAGCTTTGTATTCCCAACGTCTCAACCCTCCTAGCACCAGTTTTGTTGATGTTTCTTTTATGCACTTCTCAACACAGGCAGTGCGTAGGTGCATTACCTCTTGAAAGACAATCTTCCACAATCAAATTGCAGAACACTATCCCAAGGTCTCTAATGTCGAGGGTCTTGATGGTGCTTGGAATATCTCGGTTGTTTGTTGTGATTTGCTAGAATCTGGGGCGGACTTCTGAGATGAGTTACAAGCATGGGAAGTTGGATCTTGAAATGGGTTCTAAGATGGAAGAGATTGTTGTCACGTTGCTGTAGGTTCAAGCGGCAGTCTTGAACTCCATTTTATCATTAGATTTAAGCTTTACAATGTGCAATGAACCTTTCTAAGGTACTTATTAAAAAAAGAAAAAAGGGCGGGGAAGAAGGTTCACGGATGGAAAACTCACGAATGAGCGATGATCATAGGCTACTCTGATGGAGCAAACTCCCTAAACTAAAGATTTTACTTGACCAAAGAGAACCTCTGACTACACAAAACTAAGTGTAATCTCCTAAGGTCTGCTGATTTTCAAATTGCACATACACATCATGAACATGCAATCGAACTAAGTTGCAGCAATGGAATAAAGAAGCCTAGGCTAACTTTGCATAGTAGCTTGTCATCAACAAGTGCTAAAAGTATGGGCTGGAAGCTCATCAAATACTACAACAACAACACCATCATGATAGCCATTCAAGAAGCTAATACTAAAACTAACATGAAAGGTAGAACCATGCATGCAAGATGAGGAAAATCAAAGAGAACATCCATAAAATCATGCAATGTTGTCTTCTATTGCTGCAAATGCTTTTACACTGACTCTCAACCATACAGAGTAAGGGAGGCAAGCTATTTATGGTTTCCAAAGCCCAAATGAATGGCTAGGATCAATTTTGTAATAGATAAGCCAAAGATTCAATTACATTAGGGTTTCACCTACCCCACAATATTCAGCAATTTAAAATACATCCTTGTTTTTTCCCTGTTTTGTCACCTAGTGCCAGTCACTGTAGCAATTTTGTCATTTAGTTGACTTCCCTTTTCACTGTAGCAGAAACTGCTTGAAAGTTGCCCTCTTACTTGATGTGTTCGAAGTGTTTTTCCTTGGATCAAACGAAATTGTCGACGATTGGCATCAATTGATTGGTTGCCCTTGATTAGAGGCGGACATCTCCCTTGTATGCTTTCATGAGCCACCCCCTTGCATTTTTGTCATTGACTTCCTTGGCACATGCCTTCTTCTAATGTCGACCCTGTTGGTGGGTTCGAGGGGGAGAGACGAACATGAAACGAATGGTGACAGGAGCTATGCGCATTCCTTGTTCAACTTTCTCAATGGGTCTCCTCAACGGACCTGCGGTAGGCTTCTTAGATCCTGCATACATGAGGTGTCGTAAGTGCTTTCATACACAAATCAAAGAAAACGTTAGTCAAATCTTGCAAAATCCTTGTTAGATCCATCCATGCATCATCAAAAGATCATGATATTTATATTTGGAGCTCATTTAGATCATAAACATTAATGCGGGCCCAAGGGGGGAACAACCAAACAAGGGACAACAAACCAGAAGGGAGGTTCCCGAACCCCACAAAACATAGCAAAACCGAGATTTTTTAATTATAGCACATGGGAAAAGGGGAAGGAAGAATGCTCAAAAAAACTTCCTCAAGATTGGACCCATTTCAAAAGTGAAGTTCAAAATAGCCACCGGAGAATTCGGGCCGCTAAGACTCCATGGATGTTCAAAACAACCAAGAGGGGCCGGAGTCAGCGGCCATGGAGGGCTGAGCTCGGGGCCTTGGTCGCTGGAAGCTCCTGAGATGTTTAAAATGACCAAAGAGGGATGGGGCAGAAAGCGGCCCGCGGAGGACGGTTGGGAGGCGGGTGCGCCGAGGGGCTCCACCCGATGTTCCGCGACCAAAAGAGGGCGGAGTCGAAGTAACCTGAGAGGGTCCGGGCTCGGTTTGGCAGGCCCGCGGAGACTCCTGTTCTGGAAGCGGCGAAAGGGGCGGCCTCGAAGCTCACGAAGCAGGCGTTAGCGAAACATGGCGGTTAACCATACCACAAACACATCCCAAATCCCGCAAAAGTTATCCCCGAAGTCAAAAATGTGAAGTGAGCGAAGCGAGGGGGTCACGGTTATTCAAAATGGCCAGGGGAAGGAGTCCCGAAATAACCATGGAGGGGCGGGCTCAGGCTGAAGCCATCCGGGCTCCGGATGTTCAAATGGCAAAGAGGGCCGAGTCCGGCTTGACCGGAGGGGCGAGCTCGAAGCGAGGCCACAGGGCTCCATGGATGTTCAAAGCGGCCATGGAGGGACGGAGTCCCAGAAACGGCCACGGAGGGGCCAAGTCGCCGGGGCTCCACGGATGTTCCAAAACAACCAAAGGGGGATGAAGTTTTGAAACCACCGAAACTTAATGGAGTCTTGTGAAACTTTAGCGGTTCCGCCGACACCGACACATCCCAAATCCACCAAAAAGTTAGCTTCAAAGTCAAAAATGTGGAAACCGGATCGACGGGGGTCCATAGATGTTTCCAAACAGCCAAAGAGGAAGGGAATTCTGGAGGGAAAGTTAAAACCCACTTAGAAACTTTCGGTAACATCGATGAAACTTTGGCGGTTCACCTAGGGACCCCAAACACACCCCAAATCCACCAAAAAGTTGGCCCCAAAGTAAAAAATGTGGAAAGCCCAGGACCAGGGTCCAAGATGTTTCCAAACAGGAACAAGACAAAAGGTAGAAAAGGGATGGGCAACTTTATTTCTCTGTGGATTTGAATACCCTAAGTAGGTGAATTTGGTAAGGGGAATTGATCGTTTGAAGGCACATGACCAATTTGGGCACAGGAATGGGGCACACAAAACAAGACAAGAGCAAAAGGCATGTGGGAAGCGAAAAAAGGGGTCCTGCCTCTGACGAGGTGTGTGTGCAAACATGCACAACAATCCTCATCCCCAAGCATCTAGGAGTGATATGAGTTGGAAGAGGTCAAAGAATTATTAGGGGAATATTTTCAAGGAGAAAAAAAAGGATACAACTTAGTTGGGTATTCAAAGAGGTCTGACCTATCTAGCACATGTTATTTTTTCCTAAAAATATTTTTCTAGATGTTAGGATAAAGGTTCAAGTCAATATAAGACCATAGGACACTTTTTAGAAGCAATTCTTATAGTTTTGTACAAGATTTGTAGCTTTTTTATAGTTTTTTCCAAAAGATTATTATTTTGTAACTCAAAATTAGTCACTCTATGACTACAAAATTATTGTAACACCATCATTTTCCTGAAATTCAAGAGCATTTTAGGCTTATTTTGTTGTACACAACTTTTCATTAGTAAAAGATAAGTTCTTCCTTCAAAGAATTGTTTTGTTATGTATAAATTGAATGATTGACATGACATTTGTGATTTTAAACATGGAATTTGTATGTTGTGTCTCATTTTCAATAATCTCAAACAAGAATGATACACATGTTGTGTAGGTCATAGGTGTTGTTGTTGGTTTAACAAGGTGTTAGTTGTGAAAACATATCATTTCCTTCTAAAACCATGAACATACCAAACCTTCCTATGAAATTTTGATGCATGAATATGTCAAAACTTTGAATTGTGCTAAGAAATAGTCTAATTGTTGAATAAATTATGTGTGAAACAACAACATAGGTCTTAGTATTAATCTGGTGCATCACCTCATTAGGATTTAGTTTTCATTTTACATCATTCCCCTTCCTTTTCCTCAAAAAGCAACAACATAGGTTTTATTAGATGAGTACCAAGGGAACCAACCCTCTATGGAGGTTTACTTCAACTCACCAAAGCCCACACTTTGAGAAGTCATCCCATGTTTCACTAGATTGCTAAGTAAAACACTTGGCAAGGGTACAAATCCAAGTGACAATATAAGCAATTAGGTAAAACACCCCATCATACCAACACCCCCCCTTAAGTGAAAATTAGGGATAATTCACAAGATACAAGCCAATGAAATGAGAATAATACTATTGAAACAATATAACAATCTCTAACCCAATAATAGATTGGTTGAGATACAAACCTTAGACCACACCCTATGAAAATATGTGATTGTCTAAAAATATTAAATGATGTAGTATGCCAAGTATTTTTTTTGGAAAAGTAATTTTTAAATTTGAAAAAGATATCAATATAGAATTTCACCAATCTTGCATGATACATCAAAACATGTTATCTAGGAAACACTAAAATTGTATATTTTATTCCAAATTATTGGAATTTCAAAATACATCATCAAATTAAATATAAGGCATCCAATGGATTTTTATTAAATTCATTTAAAAAAAATCAACATGCCCAAAAGATTGAAACAACAACAGTAACAAACAACCATGACATCAACCATTACACTAGCAAAATCACCTCGTGAAACATGACCAAATTACACTAAAAGAACCTGAAAACTCTTGCAAATTATATTTTTGATATAAATTTGATTCTTAAATTTAAGAATATTATCATAATAGTTAAATTATCAACAACAATAGAAAAGTATGAACTGAAACACATACTACAATATTTTACATAAATCATGTGCATAAAATAATGATTATTTTAACAATATATTGTCGGATTTCACCCAAAAATGACTAAGTGAAACTACAACACTTAGAACCAATCCTTGATTTTGGAAACCATAGGAATACTCCTTACAATAGCTACAACACTTCTAGAACACAACACTATAAAATATATCAAAAGGCAAACATACCAACTAGGTATCTCACTCACAACACTACCAAACAATACTCAATTGGTGAGATAATTTCTTCACTGCATGGGAAAGATGAAAATACATAAAATTTTACACAAAACCACTCCACAGAACAATAAAATCATGTATGAAAATTGAGAATAAACAACACTCCAAAATATATAAACAACACACACACCACCGTTAGTTGAACTGTAATAGCTTGTTAAGATCATTTGCACTCCTTGGATGAGAATGCCCTTTTGAATCAATTTTTTTTGTCCTCTAACTCCTAAAACTCATGGGGTTTCATCCACAAGCCACAATCCCTTAATATTGCATAATTGGAAGTTCATACAATGTAAATTTAAGAAGTAAAAATTCAAAACAAAGAGAGGAAAATATTCAAATGCCCCTCTTGGAAAAATTAATTTTTTAAAATTATTTTCATAATTTTTGCTCTAGAGAAGCTCAATCCATTTTGTTCGTTGCAAGATTCTTTACCAAAATTAAATAAGTTCTCCCTATGTACAAGTTATCATAAAACCACCAAAAGGATCTAGTAATAATTGATTACCACCTTAACTAGGAGGTTGAAAACATCCTCATAATAAATACCACCCCCTTCCTTGGGAAAATACTCCAAATTATTAATATTAAAACATTATTCAAACCCTTTTATCAAACAAAAATAATAATAAATGATTGTGATCTAAATAATCAATTTTTAAATATGATTATTTCCCAATTTCCACACCTTATTTGAAGGAAAATATTTGGAATGGGATAATATATCTTCCATAATAAATTAATTAAAAAGGGGATGTGAAAAATTACATTTCCTTAATACGAAAAATCCATAGAGATATTCATCTTCTTTGTCATGCTTAAATCAACCACTTGACATGACTTATAAAGTTCTAACATAGATGAACATAAAAAATTAAATAAATGAAGATTATTTCACCATCAGACAATAGAAACAAGAATGACACAAAAAATTGCAATACAAGAAGATCATCTCACAACACATGATTTATGTGGAGAAACCCTTGTAGGAAAAAACTCCACCAAGAAGAGATGCCAAACATGTATTATCTTCAAATATATGAGATTACAATACATTCACTTCCATCAGTCCTTTTGTGTCTTCAATCCAACAACACTTTGTTACCTACAAATAATGATACAATACTACTATCCAAAGGTTCTAATTTATAGGAAATTTGGTGTGGGAATACCAGTATGGTATCTCAAAACATGAGGTGTATACCACCTTCAAAATTGTACGCACCCTTTTAGTGGTTCACTTTACAATATAGTAAAAAATAATAAATAATCACATGGCCTTCACATGGGCGCCCAATCCATAGCCAATCAAAATTGGTCAACTTTGAGTGCTCCATTACTCTCAACAACTCTGACAACTAGCATTATGAACAACATGCAATTACACACACCAACATACAAGTCCATGTGGTTAAAGAATATTCTACCATTATGTCTTACCCTTGTCATTGTTGACCATGCCCATCTTGTACAAGTGTGATTACAACGTGTCATAAATAAATAATTACAAAAATATTTACCAATATGTCCTTAGGTGTCCAAGTACACCATCCAAGGAATGTGGAGATACATGAAAATGACTTAGGATTGAAGGGTAAATGCCATCTTAACCTAACAATACAAAGATGCAAAGATGCAAGGATGGGTCCTAGTTACTAGGCCATGTGAAGTACCCATGTACAAATACAATATCCCACAAAAAAAGAAAATGAGAAAGCCTAGTGGGACAAAACTCCTTGCCAAAATAGAGAAATTATAAAATTATCTCAAGAGGAATGAGAAACAAAACACTATGTAACGAAAAATTCTCCCCATAAGAGAGAAGAAGAAGAAGAGAGACTGTGCAACCCCCCTTAAGGCAGAGTCTCTTGCAATGATGGTAGATCTCCGACAAAGAATATTGAAGTTGATCCAATCCTAGTATCAACAACATTCCTCCCTTTAAGAAGAAATAAAACCAAGAATATATGCAAGATTTATTCCTATTCTTGAGAGGAAGGTGAGGGAAGAAAGATCAAGATGTGTGATGCTTCTAAAATTTGATCAAGTGTCCCTATGTTGATGTCAAAAGTTTCCATAGTTTAATTACATGTTCCATGCCATGCTGCTAAAATTGAAAATCTATAATCTAATAGAAATGGATGTAGAACACAATCTAGAGATAAAAATAACTCCATATTTTTCTTAAAAAAAATACGCCAATGCCAAAATATGACAAATGATGAGGAAGATAAGGAAAGAGAGGGTTTAAATTCTCTCGCATAATATCTAAAGAAGATGACACAACCCCATAAGAAGTAATATCGAAGATAATACATGAATATCCTCAATTGTGTCCTCCAAGTCTACAAGATAACACTCACAAAATTAACTTACAATTTTTGTCAAGTACTTATCCCAAATACTATATTTAGAAGACAATGTATGTGATGTTGCACAATATCATAAGAATCCATGGATGCAACAATACTAGTCTCATCAAAAGCAACGGTACAGTCTCTAGAACCTTAGTAGATGAAAGAGCACCAAGATTCAAATGACCATATTGAATCTCTTCAAAAGTGTCCATGCCAGATGCCTAAGTGTGTACATTGGCCAAAGGAATAATAGAAGCAAAAAGTGAGAAGGTATGCCCTCAAGATTTATGATCAACCTCCCCAACTACAACTATATATTTGTTATAAAAATATTTTTTGATGAAAAAATCTGATGTGAACTCAACACTCTTGCTTTCTCCACCATGTGTGATTTGATAGATAAAAATGATACTGGCTAACAATGAACGCACACAACGAACACCATTAAATAACCTATCATCCATGTCACTAGATCCCTTCCCACAAACACACATACACATGTTGATAGTCATCAGAACATGTGGTGATGAATAAGACTCAAATAAAGAGAATGTACTCTATGATGAAGCCATATGATGAGAAACTTCAAATTCAAGAATCTACCTCTCTAACTTAGAATCTATAACTGCAACACGCGATTTCCCATTTTATTTATTTAATTTTGATGAAGAAGAAGATTACGAGCCCACTGACATTGTTGAAGGTAAATTGACTTGATTTTTTATAAGATGCTTCAAATCATCAATCTCTTTTAAATAATATTGAAGTTCATCATGCCTTGATTTCTTGTAATTTATGCATACTTGAGCTTCTCCTTCTTAGAGGATTCCTATTAAGAGGAAGTGGATTCAAAATCTTTGTATAACTTTAAATTTATTTTTCTTCTTTTGCTTCTTTTTAGGATTCCTTGATTATTTTTGTACGTTAAGCTCATTAGCCACTGATGCTTTTGGTTTAGAAGACTTGATGAGTCCCATTTGCATTAACTTCACTTCCTCTTAGATTAAAATATTTGAAAAGGCATGAAAATTAGGCTCAACATATGCAACTCCCATAGAAAGTTAATGGGTATGAAATCCAAAAAGAAATCCCAGATACTTAGGACCACACTTGGACAACAAATTTAGAATCAATCATAAATCCTCCTTAATAATATTGTAATCCTTTATTCATGTTCTTGGATGCTTAATCTTGGAGATGTAGTATTGGTTGTGGTCAAAACCTTTAGGATCAAGATTCAACAAATCATTATTAATTTGATACCCCCTAATCTTGTCAGCTTTACCATACAATTTTCAAAAGTATCCCAAACTGTTTAGGTGTTTTGCATGATTGAATATGAAATTGTAAATCAAAAGAGACTAATGAAAAATACATCCAAGTGTTTTCTCATGTTAATCTCCCATTTTTCCTTTGAACTAGCATTAGTAAGTTTAATAATAGATTCTCTTAGATATCCTAGGTAACCTTTTCCCATTATATTGTAATCCTCTAGTCATGTTCTTGGATGCTTAATCTTGGAGATGTAGTCTTGGTTGTGGTGAAAACCTTTAGAATCAAGATTCATCAAATCATTATTAATTTGATATCCCTTAATCTTGTCATTTTTACCATACAAATTTTCAAAAGTATCCCAAACTCTTTAGGTGTATTGCATGATTGAATATGAAATTGTAAATCAAAAGAGACTAATGAAAAATGCATCCAAGTGTTTTCTCATGATTGATCTCCCATTTTTCCTTTGCACTAGCATCAATAAATTTAATAATAGATTCTCTTAGATATCCTAGGTAAACTTTTCCCATTAGATAGTTTCATATTGATTTTCTCCATGAAGCATATTAATTATATGGAGTTAGGAGTTTAATTTGAGCTTTACCAATTAAAAGAACACAAAAAAAGAAAAGAAGTAATAAACCACCACAATATTATCCCCCTAAATTATTCAATCAAGGATCCTCTCAACAATATATGATCTTGACACTTTATAAAGTGCAATTGCAAGTGCCACTTAACAAAAACTTGATCTTAGCGGATGAAAATGGAAAATGTGTCCATATAATTAAAGTATATATATTTTTTAACAAAATGAGGTCAATCATATCACACCAATACCAAGTACACGAAAAATTAAACACTTTTAAAAAATTGCACCGAAAAATGTTACCATATGAACCCAAATGGAACCCTATAAGCTCCTAAATGAGAACTACTTAGCAACAATGTTGATATTTTCATATTTTCATGCAAACTTTTCTAGATCAGATTGTTGATATTTGTATATGCTGTCAAAATAGACCTTTAGTGGCTGCAAAATTCCTGAAGGCTCCATTTGTTTGTTGTGTGTGGTGTGCCCTATGTGCTGTGGCAAGAACTGCAGGATGTGGAGCTGACCTGATGCCTTTGCATTTGATAATAGATGCAGAAGAAGCTCAAAACTTATCCTAATTTTGTCTCTCAATCTCAAAGACAATCAATTGGCACTGGCACCTTAGTTATTCCTTCAATTCAAGATGATTCTGAATCCAGAGACAGAGATGGGGAAAGAGACAGTGAGGTGAAGAGAAAATCAACTGGTAGCTTTCAGTCAGAGCAATCATCATCTGATTCATCTGAGGAATTAGATTCAAGTGGTTCCTCTGTCGATGGGGAAGATTTGCACCAAGGTGTCACTGGCAATTCAGATAAGATAGCTGAAGAAAAAAACCTGACAAGAAGAAATTTGTTATTGCCTCCATGCACTGCTAGTACCAGGGAAAGATATCTTGACATAAATGCCGATCCAGAGGAAGAAGAGGAACTGGAATCATCATAATCAACTAGACAAATTATTTCATCCTATCCTTGTGTTCAATGAAGCTTAATAAATAGTTGTATTTATTTATTTTAATGGTGGCAAGCTGCAGTTTATGTTGTCAAGCTGCCATACTTTGTGATATCAGTGCTTTCTAAATATTTGTAGTCACCATTTATCCCCAATGCTCGTACATTCCATATTTACACATGCGTTAAAGGAAAAAATTCAATACAAAAGGGTAGTATATTTTTAGCCTTATAGACTACACAACCAGACCCTATTTAGGTTCCTTTGAACCTAAATCCTATGCCACCAATGTATTATTTTTAAATATTGTAAGACGGCATAATTTTTACCTCCCTTGAACATTTCCATGTGCTTCAGCTGCCAAGCTTTTGAATCTCCATTTACTATGATTTGCTAGTTGAGAGTAAATATAATTCTCATGTTACTTCATTTTTAAAAAAAATCACAGCTTTCAAAAGGTAACATTTTATAGGCCATGTGAAGTAGAATGAGGGTCGGGGTTATTGAACTTGTGAAATATTAAAATGTAAACCTATGAACAATGCTATTCTGGATAATGTATTATTTTTTATACTTAAAAGTGTGATACGTGATAAATGATTATATAATTTGATATTTGTTTTGATGATGAGACATTTTATTCTATATGTCAAAATATCAGAGCAGAAGATGAACACAAAAGTTTGAAATTATTTGATAAGCAAAGAAAAGAATAACATAAACACAAAATATGATGTTGGATATCCTTTGCAAGGAAAAGACATTTATTCTATATGCCAAAATATCACAGGCAGAAAGAACACACAAAAAGTGTGAAATTACTTGACAATCAAAAGAAATAACAAACACAAAATATGATTGTCGGATATCACTTTGTAAGAAAAAGCATAAATAATATTATAAACTTGATCTAAACAGAGTTTTGATAATTCTACAATAATTTTCCATCGAGTGAATAACCTATTAGAACTATGGGAGGGTCAGTGGAGAGGATCAAATCACAGTAGCCTTCTATTAAAAGGTGTGGGTTGAAAGGGATGCTAGATTGAGGGTCTACCTAGTAAAACCCAACCCAAGATATAGAGGGAGGGCCACTAGATGGAGTCAACCTTTGATCTCATGACCTTATATTGAAAGGTGGAAGGAATGTATAGGCCCAGGTTGAAGTGAAGATAAGGCCTAAGTCCACTATTTGAAAAGATGGCTGACCCCTCCTCCCTAGTTTGGGTAGGTCATTCACTTCATTGAAGAACAAATCAAAGATTTTTGAGCAAAATTCAAAATCCTAAAATAAATTGCCTAGTAAAACTATTTTATAAATGAAATAAATTGAGCAAAAGTTGTAAGAGAGTGATAAGAAGCATGATAGCAGATCCATAGAACTTTTTAAGGCCAAGTTTGTTTGTTTGTTTGTTTTGTTAGCAAAGATGGTGATGGTTCATTTCATATAAATGTTAGGGTTGGAAGCAAACATTAAGAGTGAAGTTAGGCCTAATGTTAGAATATAGTAGCACTAGTTTGATTCAAAAAGGCTAAAGTTCATTTGATTTTTCTACCCTTGGCCCTCTTTCTTCTATGAGTAGTTGTTCCTTAGGCTTTTCACACTTGCAAGCCATCAATGAACCATTTTCCTTTTTATTTAGTCTCCTACCTCATTTTCCTTACTTTGCATTGAAGTGGCTATATTTTCATCTCCTCTGGCATTTTTAGAAGCATTTTTCAAACCCCAAATTTTATATAGGCTCAAGTAGTTTTTCAAGCAAGTGGTTTCCCAAAGAAAAAATCTGAAGTAGCGCAACTAACAAGTTTAGGGTTTACATGAGTAAGGGACTATTCATGTTAGTGCAGCTTTAGTTTGGAGATATGCTTCAAAAAAGAGATGATTTCTTCATATAGCATTGATAGAGTAAGGTTTCGAGGAGCTAGGGTTTTGATAGGTTGAAGAAAGTTTTAGAGAAGTGTAATTCACAAGATAAGGATGTCGTCTTGTGGTTTCATTGGTTTCGTTATAAGGATTTTACTGAATTTAGAGTAAATTTTTAAAGAAAAATTTTTCATTTTAATATTTTTAATGTTGGAATGTAGTATTATAGTACTGCAGTTTTTAAATAAATTATAAAACCACTAATATTCTAAGATTTCTCAACTAAAATTTTTACCATTAGTTATTCCTATAAAATTCATGCAACTTCCAAATTGTAAAAATAATATTTTTGTTTAGTAACATCCATAAGGCCATAGTCTAAAAATTTGTTAAAGTTTTTTTTATAACTGTAGAACTCTCAAAGAATGATAACCATGAAATTACGGTTTTCAAGATGTTCCTTCAAAGCATTATCTTTTATAATTTCGGCTTCGAGCAACATCATGATCTGCGTTAAGTATTACAATCTAGAAACCAGGGGAATTCAAACGAAAAACGACCAATCAATAACAAAGATGAGTGGATATTTCCTTGATGAAAGTTTAGGCCCTCTGCTGTTTGAAGAAGTTACTCAGATATATTGCTCGGAACGTGCAATAGATGATTGTATTGAAGACGTCCAAAGTATTTTATGGTTAAAAAATAAGAAGAAAGTCCCCATAGGCTTGCACAAATTATTTTTGGATAAATGAATTTAGTGTAGTTAAAAGTAAACTATCAATGCTTATTTATTAAAATAGTTGATCTAAAACATGAAACACAGCATCTAATTATTGCAATTTTGATAAGGCATGAGCATAGGAGTTGAAATAGGGAAAAGAGGATTATAGGAATGTTCAATTTTTGTTGCTTTTGTGTAATTTATTGGACGATGGAAGAAGGTTACACTATTGAACTAAATCAATACTTTGTGTTATGTCAGATTCTGTTAGAGATTGAACCACATTCATTATATCCTTTCTTTATTCAAGTATTTTTTAATGACATTGTTGTCCTCTTGCACATGTTTGTGTCCTCTATATTTGTTAACATAAATTTATGCATCTACCAACATCCTTTGCTCTTATTATAGTATTTGTCATTACCTAGAATGGAAAAAATCGGTCCCTGGGGAACCTTTAGGGGTTTGCCTCAATCAAACACTTAAGCTTGATCCAACAAATGTACTAATATGTATACCTAGGTTCAAGCATAGATGATTGTACTCATGGAAGTAGGTGGTGTGTGTAAGGATGGAGGGAGGCCTAAGTGGCTAAAAATAGTAAGTTTATCCTATAGGTGCTAGGTAGTGTGAGATGAGTGTGAAACAACTTCCATTTTAGGTAAAACCATTTCAATAAACATTCCTAGTTCCAATTTTACCATTGGAGGCAAATTAGGGTTTGCGGTTCATGAAAAAGGCAAGTGTCTAAGTGGGAAACATGAAACTTTGAATTTATGTATTGTATCTGGTATTTGTGTTTGTGGGATAGATTAAGGTTTTTGTATTTGCTGATTTTTTTGTTCTTATTGTTGTTTTTATTTTTCCAAGTTTTTGAATTATTTAAGAAGTTGTGGAAAAGAATGCTAAATTTACAAAATGTAGCTAAAACTAAAACATCTAATGAAGTTGGTTTACTTTATTTATATAAAAAAAATTAATTAATTATAAAATAAAATATTTAATCATATCATATATTATTTTAGATAATGAGAATAGTTGAGATTGACCTGCGTGATAAGTAGAATGTTAAAAGGAAAACTAATAGGAATAAAAGACTTGTCTAGCTTTATGCTATCATGTGACTTGCTAAAAGAAGATAAAAAAAGATTGCACTATAGCTTTAAAATCAAGATTTTATATTTTGTTTGATTGAATTGCATGTCTATGTCCTTTCCACACATTAGTATCCTATAAATGTGTTGTCTAGTACTACACGTTGGCATCCTCTACATACAATTGCATCCTTTATACTTGGTAATTAAATCCCTATGCATGATAGTGCCTAAAATGGGAAAAATTGGTGCTTATGACACATTTAGGGATCTACCTTAGTCAAACCCCTAAGATTGATTCAAAAAAAGTACTATGAATATGATTTAAAGTAGGTAGCGGCATAATTGTAGGTGACTATAGCCATGGAGTTAAGTAGTGTGTGTAGACAAAGGTGACTAAAAATAGTGTATATTAGAAGTTCTAGGGGGAGTGAGATGAGTGCTTGATATAGCCATGGAGTTAAGTAGTGTGTGTAGACATATGTGATTAAAAATAGTGTATATTAGAAGTTCCAAGTGGAGTGAGATGAGTGCTTGAGAACTTCCATTTTAGGCCAAAACTATTTAAATAAACATTCATGGGCAAAATTTGATCATTGGGGATAAATTACAGCTTAGAGTCTACAAAAGGCCAAGTGTTTGGGTAGGAAAAGGAAAATTTTGAATTCATGTGGCATGATCACATGTGAGCCTACCAAAAGGATGAAAATGTGGCATGATATTGTCCTAGGTGATGGAAAGGTGCATAATAGGGATGACACAAATGTTTTTCTATGCAAGGTGTCATATTCATGTGGGATGAAATGTTTTTGGAATAATTTATACTTTGAGGTGGTCAAAGTAATTGAAATTGTGATCTCAACAATGAGCTTAGTGATATGATCACTCTATTAAGTTTGAAAATTGAGTAGCTTAAATCACTTACTTCCAAGTCATAATGTCTTGTATCATTAGCCTCAATTGTAACATGAAACACCATTTTGAATCATTTTAGTGATAAGTGTTGATTTAAGATAGTTTGTCAGATATAAATGATGATTGCATTCATGCATCATCATCATTTATATTTAAACCAAACTCACTAAAATATAAAACCATCAACAAGTTATTCAAATTTAGATGATGATGATCAAATCTATAAATGTTCTGCAATCAACACATTTGATACAAAAGAAATAAATTTGACTTAGAATTCTAGAACATAATTTCAAACTTAGAATTTCCATAGGTTCTTTTAGGATACAATCTGATAAGATTTGATTAACATTTACATGGTATCAGAGCCAAGTTGAGTGAATCCAAATCAAATCTAGATATCAGATTACTTAGAAAAAATTCGTATTTTTGAAAAATCGAATTTACATCACATTCTTCATAATGTCAAGTGTGATCAGATTTGAAGATCGTCTTGAGGGAGCAAACAACTTCACCTCATGGAAATTCAGAATCATGATGATTCTCAAAGAAAATAAGTTAGACTCATTTGTGAGAGAAAACAAGAGGGAACTAGAGGATGATCCTGAGAAAACTCAATGGATTGAGAATAATGAAAAAGCCATGAAAATCTTAGTAGATGCAGTTAGGGACCACATAGTACCTATTCTAGCAAAACATGAAACTGCATATCTAATGTTCAAATCCCTTGAGAGCACCTATGAGATAAACAACACCTGTAGGACTCTTGCATTAAAGAGGCAAATCAACAATGTCCAAATAAACAAAGGAGAAACTATTAATGCATACTTCATGAGGATCATTGAACTAAGGGATCAATTATCTACAATTGGATATCAAATTGATAGCAAAGAGTTAACACTAATTGCACTAGGAGGCCTACCAAACTCATGGGAGTCATTTGTTCAAGGAATAAGTGTGAGATCTAAACTCCCCAAGTTTGATAGGCTAAGAACAGACTGCCTTCAAGAGGAAACAAGACTCAACAAAAGAAAACAAACAAAAATCCATAGATGAGGACATTCAAGTGCTCAACACATCATCTAATAAAAGGGGTAAGAAAAACTCTTACGGGAAAGGATCATTTAAGAGAAAGAGAAATTCCCATGGAAAAGGATCATTCAAGAAGAGGAAAGACATCTCTCAAGTACAATGTTTTAGACGTAATCAATATGGGCACTATGCAATGAAGTGCCCTGACAGATCAAAACAACAAGCATCATTTGCTAAAGTAGGAAAATCAAATTCAAACCATGATTTTGAGAAATTTGTATTCTATTCAGCCTTATCAAGTCAAGTATCTAACAATATCAACAACTAGGTGATTGATAGTGGTTCTTCGAGGCACATCACAGGGTTTAGAGAACACTTAGACACTATGACTGAAGAGACTGATGAAGAAGTAACAATTGGGGATGATTTTGCACATCCAGTAAAAGGGGTTGGAACTTGCTCCATCACATTGAAATCTGGTCTCTCCCTTCAACTCACTGGAGTTTTATTCGTACCTGGAATAAAGAGGAATCTAATATCCATCTTTGCTCTTGAAGACAATGGATATAGGGTTACCTTTATGGATGGGAAAGTTTTGGCATGGCCTAAGAACTCAACTATAAAGAAAGCTCTAACCATAGGTGTAAGACAAGGTTATCTTTATAAACTATGCACTGAAGTCAAGCAAGCCCTTACCCTTGATACTTCTGATTCAAATGAAATTTGGCATAGAAGATTAGGACACCTTCATTTCTGTGCCCTACCTTCCATAGAAAAACTTGTAACAGGATTACCTAAGTTAAAACCAACTCATGAAGGAACTTGTAAAGGTTGTGCCCTAGGAAAGAATACAAAGGGATCCTTTCACAATAGCTTGAGCAAAACCCAAAATGTATTAGAATTGGTTCACTCTGATTTATGTGGACCCATGTCTGTACCCTCCAAGGCAGGCTTCCTATACTATGTCATATTTATAGATGACTTCTCTAGGAAGACCTGGATTTACTTTCTTAAGTGTAAAGAGTCAATAGAAATCCTTAAAAGGTTCAAGGAGTTCAAAGCTCTTACTGAAAACTTCTCTGGGAAGAAAATAAAAATCTTAAGGACAGACAATGGGAAAGAATACACCTCTGAAATCTTTAAGGAATTCTGCATGAATGCTGGGATTAAGAGGGAGTTTACAGTAGCCTACAACCCTCAACAAAATGGGGTTGCTGAAAGGAAAAATAGAACCATTGTAGAAGCTGCAAAAGCAATGTTGCTTGACCAGAACCTTGAAACCTCATTCTGGGCAGAAGCCTCTAGAACTGCTGTCTTCATCCAAAATAGATGTCCTCATTCTCACCTAGATAACAAAACTCCTGAAGAAGCATTTACTGGTCTAAAACCTGATATTAGTCACTTTAGTATTTTTGGTTGCCTCTTCTATATTCATGTGCCCAAGGAGAAGAGATTCAAACTAGAACCTTCCAGAAAGAAAGGGATATTTATGGGATATAGTGAAACCTCCAAGGCCTACAGGATATTCATACCCGGGCAGAATCAAATTGAATTGAGCAGAGATGTCATCTTTGAAGAAGACATTTCATTCAAAAGGGCAAGAATTTCTAGTGAGATAGAAAATTATTCCCCTAGGGTATTAGAAGTGGAACCTACTCCTGAGATTCAGAGGGAGTATCCTGAGGAAATGCCAAATTAACTTCAAACTACTTCAGATGAGAATGCAAATGACAACAGCAAGAAGAGGCCACTTTGGGCTAGAAAGATGATCAAAGAAGCCGAGAATCATGCAGCACCCAAAGGAACATTTAGGGAGAGTAAAAGGCCCAAACGGTTCTCAAGCTATGTTGCTCTAATGAATGACATCATAAATTCAGAACCCACCAGTGTTTCAGAAGCCTTCAGACATCAAGTATGGAAGGACGCTATGACGGAAGAGTATCAGTCCATTCTAAAGAATGATGTATGGGATATAGTGCCTAGACCAAAAGAGAAATTTGTTGTCTCTTCTAAATGGCTCTTCAAAATCAAACATGTTGTTGATGGCAGTATAGAAAAACATAAGGCATGTTTTGTGGCAAGAGGTTTTTCACAAAAGGAAGGCATTGATTATGAAGAAACATTTGCACCTGTTGCCCGTTACACATCTGTGAGAGCAGTGATAGCCATTGCAGTAGCTAAAGGCTGGAAGATCCACCAAATGGATGTAAAAACTGCCTTCCTAAATGGAACCATTGAAGAGGAAGTCTATCTATAACAGCCTGAAGGTTTTGTGATACATAAACTTGACTCACATGTATGTAGACTAAAGAAAGCACTGTATGGACTTAAACAGGCTCCCAGGGCCTGGTATGAAAGAATTGACAGCTACCTCTTGGGACTAGGATTCTCCAAGAATGATGCAGACCCAAATCTTTACTTTAAGGTAATCAAAAGTGATATGTTAATAATTATTTTATATGCTGATGACCTGCTGATAATAGGAGAAGATCACCTCATTGCTCAAGGAAAGAAGGATCTAACTTCAGAGTTTGACATGAAAGACTTGGGCATCTTACACTACTTCCTAGGTTCAGAAGTATGGCAGAAATTAGATGGCATCATACTAAACCAAGGGAAGTATACTATTGATATTCTGAAGAGATTTGGAATGTTGGATTGTAGACCCATGTCTACACCTATGGAAACCAACCTTCACAAACTAAAAGAAGTAGCAGCAGAATCTAAGTGTGCAGATACTACTCTATATAGACAAATGATTGGATCACTGATGTACCTGGTTAACACCTGACCTAATATTTGCTATGCAGTGAATGCTCTAAGCCAGTTCATGTGTGAGCCAAAGGAAATTCACCTTATGGTTGTGAAACATATATTGAGATATCTTCAAGGCACTATTGGATATGATCTTCTTTACAAAAATAATCAACTAGATCTACATGGGTACTCTAATTCAGATTGGGCTGGAAGTGTAACCGATTGGAAAAGTACATCAGGATGTTGCTTCAGTTTGGGATCGGCTATGATCTCTTGGATCTGCAGAAAATAGTCTTCAGTAGCTCAAAGCTCGACAGAAGCTTAATACATTGCAGCCTCTATGGGGGCAAGAGAAGCAGTATGGCTCTGAAAATTGCTTGTGGGACTCTTTGGTGAGCCCTTGAATCCTACTATCATTCATTGTGATAATTAGAGTTGCATCAAACTCTCTGTAAATCTAGTATTCCATGATAGATCTAAGCACATTGAGATCCCCTACCATTATGTAAGAGACATGGTAGAAAGGAATGTGATCCAGTTGGAGTATATTAGTACAAATGATCAAACAACAGACATTCTCACCAAACCTCTCTCCCGAATCAAGGTTGAACACTTCAGGAAGAAGCTTGGTATGATTGAAATGTAATTTGATATTATGTTTGAAATTCAAAATTGTTTAGAAGTTGTACTAATATATTTAAAGATGTTTAATGTGTAAACTCTTTTGTCATGTGTGTAACTCCATGACCTTATGGGCTCACTCCCCCTGTGTACATTATTGAAAGGTGACGATCTTTCTAATAATGAACACTTGTATGTGACATTGTAAAGTGACGACTCTACAATGATGAGTTGAACTATCATGATAGATATCATGTGACTTGATATCTGTGGACATGTCATGATAGTATCTCTTGGACACTTTGATGGATATCATGGGACTAGATGTCATTTGAAGATCATTGTGATCCTTAAGAGATAATCATGGTGGATAACTATATATATCCATGGATATGCCATGAACTATTATGGTAGACATCATGTGACTTGATGTCAGTGCACATACCATAATGAAGATGTGATTATGAAGAATGTCATGTGACTTGACAATCTTGAGAAAACATATCATATCTTCGATATCACGTGTGAAGGTGATATCTCCACTTATTTGATTTGGAATATCTTCCCTAGCTAAGAGGGAGTGTTGATTTAAGATAGCTTCGGTCAGATATAAATGATGATTGCATTCATGCATCATCATCATTTATATTTAACCAAACTATTCTTAAAATATAAAACCATCAAATAAGTTATTCGAATTTCAGATGATGATGATCGAAATCTATAAATGTTCTGCAATCAGCACATTTGATACAAAAGAAATAAATCTGACTCAGAATTCTAGAACAAAATTTCAAACTTAGAATTTCCATAGGTTCTTTTAGGATACAATCTGATAAGATTTGATTAACATTTACAATAAGAAATTGAATTCTATAATATTGGTATGAAGTAAACAATACAAGGGAGTTGTATATGTCATGTTTGATCTATTATATTGCAAGATTATGGATGTTTTCTTGGTTGTAGGATGAGGAAAATGTAGATACAACACTTAATTCATAAACACCATCTTTAATTGTAGTAATGGGAAATTCATTAGGTGGGTAAAAATATACCATTTTTATTCATATTGGATATTTTTAATAAGGAAAATTAAGATTAATACACCTATATGTATTTATGAGTGGAGAGGTTATCTTAAATTATTCAAAGTTAATAGGTATTGGATGCAATAGTAGTAAAGGGTATAAAAACACACCCTTCAAATTTTCTAGGGAAATTTTTTTAAATTCAAACCTAGATAAATAAGAGTTGAGTCTAGACACATGCCTAAAATTGATGAATATTGAATTTAAACAAGATAAAAACAAAAATAACTGCATACTTTGAAGTTGAAGAGAGGGAGACTAATTTGATTATGAAAAAAGCTAGATACTTGGAATCAAAGACTAAATTTGGAGATATAAGGTTATGATGAATGCACTCTATGAAATAAAAAACTATGTAGTGTTACAAATTCAAGTCATGTAGATGGCCTTGATCCTCCTAAGGTTGGCCTTGACATTTCTATGTTGCCCTCGCCTCTAAATATTCAAACCTATAGAAAGGGTTTCACCTATGTTTGTACTTGCAACTCAAAGACTTGGTAGTGTAGAGAAGCACTATTGAAACTTGTTATGGTAATGTGAAATCCCGAAGACTCTTGATTGTAGTCAAGCCTTATTGATTGAAAAAAAAAAATTGTGATGAGTGAGAAGACATACCGAGCAACATATATGTAAGTAGTAGAAAATGATGCATAATTTTGTAATGAATGCTTGAGATTGAAATGTGGTGAATGCTTAAGTAGTAGACTACATGTACAAAGCTAGTTTTTAATATTGTTTTTGATAAAGGGAAAACAGATTTTGAAGGGACCCGAAACCCTTATACAAAAAGAGCAAGGCTGCAGAAAAGACAACAAGCAGCCAACGAAAAAGATCAGCTCCAAAACAAGACCAATCAAGATTTACAATTTACACTTTTCTTGTGGGAGCGGAGAATCATGTCGAAAGAAGGCTTAGAGGATTTAACTTTTTTTTCCTTTAACTGTGATCCAACCTTCTTCCACTTGCGCCGCTTTACCATGCCAAACCAGCTCGCTACTTTCATGAGTATGAAAGCCAACAGCTAGTAAATTTGGAGATTCATCATGATTCCTTTGCGCAGATAAAGACTTTATAGAAGAACCGCCAGAAAGGGAAGCCAAAGCACAATCACCTGAAGTGGCAGTCTTAGACTCAATAGGGAAAGCCCTAGCGTCCCCGCCAGATGAGACGATAAGAGGGGGCGTCCCTAGACCCAGTGATTCACAAGCAACCACTTCTGAAAAACTCTTATTATGATCAGCTTTCTTCTCAACCGTGTAATGCTGTTGAGAGGCACCTTTCCACCAAGTAGTTGTCTTAGTTTTTTTCTCAAATCCGCAATGTGCAGCCACATGTCTAGTTTTGAAGCATCATCTACACTGAAAGGGAATCCCTTCATAATCCAAAGATTGGACCCAAGAGCCTTTAGAAGATTTAAGGACTTTAGCAGGCAACCCTTTTGAAACATTTATTTCAACCAGAATGCGAGCATAAGTGGAATGAAGAATGTCAGAAGATTCATCATCCACCATCAAGAAATCACCAAGGGCCTCACCCACTTCCTCCAAAAGAGAGTCATGCCAAAGGTGAAGGGGGAGATTGGGCAATCTAACCCAAATCGTAACCTGGCCAAAAATATACTAATTGATGCGGTAAACTTGCCAGGGACTTGTGTAAAGATAGATATACTCCAGATTTGGGGCACCCGAACCCAAAAGGTGATATAAATAATTGATGTAACTATTGTGACTTGTGTAAAGATAGAGCTACATCATAGAGGCATTACATGATTTTGTGTATTTCATTCCATGATAATGATTATGATTGATGGATACTTTATAATAAAATAAATAATAGGGATGTCCTTTTATACAAGTCCTAGGTGAACATTTTTTATTTTTTTTTAACAATGCATGCCAATGAGCAATGATAATTTTTAGTTTAGTGAACTTAGGGCTATGATAAATTTAAATTTGTAAGAGGGTCAAGGCAGCCTAGATGGTCTTGATTTAGGAAAATAAATTACTAATAGGAGAACTAAGAGTGATGAGAAAATATATTTTACATTTTGAGTGTACAATTGAGTGTTAGGTCAATGATTGTGGAAAATTGAACAAAATCATGTGCTAGGGATACACACTTAGGACCTCCATAAGGAGACATAAAATAAGATGGAAATGTGCAAGTGTATGCACTTTTCACATATGTATGTATGCATGTATGTGTACATACACACTATGTGTGTTTGTGTCACCATCATATTTACAAAATTACCATGATATAAATATTTCATAAATTGGAGTTGGTTCTAATACATTTCCATTTAAACAAGTTCACTTTATAGGGTCTTAGTGTTTAATCATAGCCTTAGTTCTAGTCTAAGTAATGGAGGCATCCTCTAGTAGAGACTAATCCACTTTGCTCATTCACTAGCTATAAATCTTCTCCATTTTGTAGTAAGGTTCTAAAACCTTAATATCCTCATTAATGGTCTTTGGGACTTTATTTATATTGCATCCCTTAACCAAAGAGATGGATATCTTGCAATAGTCCATTATTCTTATCCTGTGCTCATCTAGACACTTTGCCTGTAATTCCTCAATAGTAGGCACATGCACAAAAAATAATCCAATTAGGGGTCAAATTCTTCCAATAGGATCAACTCTATCCCTTGCTTCATATGAGTGCTTTGTTAAATGAACCATTTCAAGCTTAAAAAAATTTGGTGTTTTAAATATTGGAGCATAAATTCTTACCCACCTTAATGGGGAAAGGGATCCCAACCTTATGTTTATAAACAATAAACCTTTAGATTTTCACTATTTTTTGTAGATCTCCAATAAAATAGTGGTCACTCAAATAATTGAGGAGTTTGTAAGGTACTTTATGAATGACACCCATTTTGACATAAGAAAATGTCTTGAATTGGATGAATCAATTTCTTAGACTATCCATAACCTCAATTGCCTCATACAACAACCTCTTTTCATAATCATTTTCTAAGCATCTTACTATTGCAAAGGTGAATGCATCATTTACCCTATTATATTGCTTCCATATTTCCTTCAATTCTAGCTAGGGATAATGTGTTGAACTCACCCAGAGATTGAGAAGGGGAAGATGAATCAATATTTTCAAAACATGAACCCTTCAACAAACTCAAACTTCTTTAGCAGATCAAAAACTTTCCAACAGATCAACAACAAAGAAATATATGGCAAATTAGTTCCTTAACAAGGTCAACAACCCTCTGTAATGAAAGATACAAAAATTCAACCCTTAACCAAATCAAAAGCAATGAAAACTTAAAAAAGGATAACACATCCACAAGATAACACTAGATTTACGTGGAAAACCCAATGCGGGAAAAACACGTTGATAGTTAACTCTCAATATATGAAGCTCACTGCTTACAAAAGTTACAACAAGGATCATTGCCAAAAGGCTTGCAAACTAAGGTACACAATCTTAGGGAAAGATGCAAAGGACTTGCAAATTGAAGCGCACAACTCCAAAGCAAGATACAAACACCTGATGAGACTCGCTATCTCAAAGCATGATACATGAATATTTAGAGTTTACAACATATGTCAACAATACACTCTACTAATTGAGGTGTTAAAGCACATATAATCTGTCTTCCACACACTTTCACACTTCTTCTATGAGATCTTCAATACATTCCTCACTCTCATAATTGCATCTGAAATGATCTTCCATTTATAACCATCATAAGATCTCAAAACATCAATTAGGTCAGCCAAAAGTAATACAAACAATTATTTCAACAAGTTGGCTACATAAACATAATACAAACCAAAAAAAAATCTTATTATGTCTTCCAATGTGATCCCAAACATCACACGCTAGCACACATCAACCCAAGTCAACAACAAGGAAACTTGCAGATGAAGTGTGTAACACATTACCAATCAGCCAAAAAACATAACTTCAACTAAATTAACTCAATGCGGTCCTCAACAAGATAGTTTAGGACCCAAAAATATTTTAACACAACCTCAAATGCTGGCACAAACCATCAAGCACATGATACAAGCAAGATAATAAGCCCTATCGTCTAGATATCCATAAATGCCCAGAAAGCCACTCAAAACTCAATGTAATACCAAAGAGATCAATCATTGACGTGCAAACCATAAAAAGATGTTCCATGAACATCCAACAACACTTGCAGGGCCACCTTTCACACTGCCATGCCACCAACAGTCATCGTAGACCAAGTAGAAACAAAGTACTTCAACCCAAAAGAACAAAATGCACAATCATGAGATATAACATTAATAGATCAACTTGCGGACCACTTCAACATATGAAAATTGTATTAAGACATTGCACAAACACTAAGAGAACATTCACCAAGTTGTAGGAGTAGAGGCATCAATGAAAAGAAATACAAAGCATTTTCCAGACCAATCCAAACAACCAACAACACAACCAACCTTCTATAATTAAGAAAAACCTTCTTGGCAACATAGGTGACCTGAAAAGATAGGACTGCAACATCCATAGAGCACAAACACTAAATACAAAACCACAAGACCATATCTTCAACAGTGGAGGAATGCTCAACATTCTCCCAAATAGTGTTCAACACTACTTTTCATCAACTTGTGGAGGCCAGAACAATCTTGCAACAACACTCACTTCCTCATGAACAACGAAAGAGATCATACAACATAATATAGACCATCAACAACATCTCTCCACTATCAACATTACTTCTAATCCTTATCTTAATGCTTCTTACTTTTAATCCTCATTTTAATGCTTCTAATCCTCATCTTAATATATCATCATGAAATCAACTATGTTGACTACAACAACCGACCTCAATACTACTTTACTTGATATCAAACAAGGCATGACATCCAACCATGAAAATTAGCACCACATCATCATGCATCAAATACAACCCAAACTGAATGTTATCAACAATGACAACCAATGCCAAACAACAATACAAAAAACTTTCTAAGTGTTGACAACCAATGTCAACAATACAACCAAGTGCAACAATATCACCTAGTGTTGACATCAATGACAACCAAATCACCATGTTTTGACATCAATGACAACAAATTCCAACAATCTTCCCCTTTTGAATTTATGGAAACACTCATTTGCATACTCTCCCCCTTTGACATCAAGGACAAAGGGCCAAAGATCTTCAGTTGAAACAACACATTCTCCCCCCTTGACCAACAACACTTCTTCAAACAACTATACATGCTCAACAAGTGCATATTTTCTTCAAGCTCCCTCTAAGGAGCACATTCTTTCTCCTTTTCAAACTTCTCTCTCTTTTATGTACATACACTCCTTCTTGAAGCACCTAATAGGATCCCCTTGTCAGCAACAACCATTACCAGCTCCCCCTAAGAGGAAGCCACCATTAGTCTAGGCATAAGGATATATATTGAACTACTCACCCTGGATAGGTGCACCAATTATCCATCTAGTTGGAAAAAAGGAGGGTCAGTAACCATTAACTTTTTCCAAAGATACTCAAAAGTATCCTTTGAAAATGCCTTAGTGAAGATAGATGCAATCTGATCCTTAGTAGGCATATACTCCATTCTGACTTCTTGCTCTACAACCTTCTCCCTTAGAAAGTGATACTAGATAGAAATGTGTTTCGTTCTTGAATGCATCATCCGATTCTTGGAAATGTTAATTGCATTGGTATTATCACACAATATAGGAATAGGTTCATCATAAACGACCTTTATATCCTTCAAATTCTACATCATCCAAAGCACCTGGGTGCAACAAGATGCTGCAATAATATATTCAATTTTTGCTATGGATAGAGACACTAAGTCTTGCTTCTTATTGAACCAAGAGACCAATTTTTCTCCCAATATTTATGAACTTCCATTGGTGCTCCTTCGATCATCTACACATCTTGCCTAATCAACATCAATATAAGCATTCAAAGAAAAAAATTCATCCCTTTTATACCACAAACCACAATTTGGAGTTCCCTTCAAGTATCTGAATATTCTTTTCACTACCTTCTCATGAGTTTTCTTAGGACTAGCTTGAATCTAGCAACCAAACATATTGCATGCATAATATCAGGTCTTTAGATAGTCAAATACAACAAACCTCCAATCATAGATCTATAAAGATTCTAATCAACCTCCAGAGACACATCAGTCTTGCTCAAATGACAACCGTGACCATAGGAGTATCTACTGGTTTGGAATCCTACATGCCAAACTTCTTCAACATCTCCTTTACATACTTAACTTGAGAAATAAATATACCATCATCTTACTAAACAATTTGAAGCCCAAGGAATAAAGACAACTCACCAATCATAGACATCCCAAACTCTTTATAAATATCTTTTACAAACTTCTTACACATATCATCATCTCCACCAAAGATGATGCATCAACATATACAATCACAATCAAAATCTTGTCTTCTTGAACCTTAATGTAAAAATTACTATCTGTGGTACCTTTCCTGAAACCTTGCTAAAGTAAATATTATCCATCTGAGCATACCAAGCTCTAGGAGCTTGCTTGAGTCCATAAAAATATTTCTTGAGTCTACACACCATGTTTGAATCTTCTGATAACAAGAAACCATCTGATTGCTCTAGATATCCATTTAAGAAGGATGACTTGACATTCATCTAAAAGAATTTGAAGTTTTTATGAGTAAAAAAAGCAAGAAACATCCTTATTGCCTCCATTTTGGCTACTAGAGCAAAAGTCTCCCCAAACTCAATACCCTCAACTTGAGAATATCTCTTACATACCAATTTGACCTTATTCCTTATAACTTCACCATCTTCATTCAGCTTGTTCTAGAACACCACTTGGTTCCTATAAAATTCTTATCAGTTGGTCTGGGAACCAATTCCCATGTTTGATTCTTTTCTATTTGAACCAGTTCCTCTTCTATTGATTTTATCTAAACATCATAAAACCACCTTTATATCCTTCAAATTCCACCTCATCCAAAGGCACCCTAGGTGTAACAAGATGTCGCAATAATATATTCAACTTTCAATACATGGATAGGGGACATCAAGTCTTGCTTCTATTGAACCAAGAGACTATTTTTCTCCCAAGACTTATGAACTTCCATTGGTGCTCCTTCATCATCTACACATTCGCCTTAATCAACATCAATATAAGCATTCAAAGAAAAAAATTCATCCCTTTTATACCACAAACCATAATTTGGAGTTCCCTTCAAGTATTTGAATATTCTTTTCACTGCCTTCTCATGAGTTTTCTTAGGACTAGCTTGAAATCTAGCAACCAAACATATTGCATGCATAATATCAGGTCTATAGACAATCAAATACAACAAAACCCAATCATAGATCTATAAAGATTCTAATCAACCTCCAGAGACTCATCAGTCTTGCTCAAATGACAATCGTGACCATAGGAGTATCTACTGGTTTGGAATCCTCCATGCCATAATTCTTCAACATCTCCTTTACATACTTAACTTGAGAAATAAAGATACCATCATCTTGCTAAACAATTTTAAGCCCAAGGAATAAATATAACTCGCCAATCATAGACATCTCAAACTCTTTCTAAAACTCTTTTACAAACTTCTTACACATATCATCATCTCCACCAAAGATGATTCCATCAACATATACAATCACAATCAAAATCTTGTCTTCTTGAACCTTAATGTAAAAATTACTATCTGTGGTACCTTTCCTGAAACCTTGCTAAAGTAAATATTATCCATCCGGAGTACACCGAGTTTCTAGGAGCTTGCTTGAGTCCATACCAAAGCTGAGTCTGTACACCATGTCTAAATCTTCCATGACAAGAAATCATATGATTGCTCTAGATATCCACTTAATAGGTTGAATTGACACTCCATCCCAGTCAATTTGCTGTATGAGCAACAAAAAAGCAAGAAACATCCTTATTGCCTCCATTTTACACCTAGAGAAAAGTCTCCCAAAATCAATAATTCCCCAACTTGGAGAATATCTCTTACATACCAATCTAGCCTTGTTCCTAACCGCCATCTTCATTCTGTTCCAGAACAATCTGACTTCTGGTTCCTATAAAATTTTTACTTGGCTTGGTCCGAACCAATTCCCATGTTGATTCTTTCTATTTGTCCGGGCTTCCTCTTCGCTGATTTTATCCAACCATCATCTTTGCTAGCATCAACAAAGTTCTTAGGCTCTATCTTTGAAAGTAAACACAAATTTACTTGCTCGATTTCTTTTGCAACTTATCCTAGTTAGCACACCATCATTCTTATCTCCAATGATCTGATCTGTAGAATGGTTCTTCTGTACATACTTTGTTGAAGTCCCAGGAACCTTTTCTGCTTCTTGTTTCTTCTCTTCTTTCTCTTCTTCTTCTTCTTCTTCAATGTAGGGGGTATATCAAATTTGCAAACCTCTGGTTCTTGTGATATTTGACACAAATCTTCATCTACCTTGGCATTTGTTCTTTCAATCATCTTTCCCAATCTATCATATGACTTGTATATTCCCTCGTGGAGTAGCTATGAAAGATCCCTTCATCATGCCTTGAGTCAAACTTTCCAATGTCTTCTTCATCCTTCCTGATGTAACATTTGCTGCCAAAATTTTTGAAGTATCTAATAGTAGGAGGCCTACCATACCACAACTCATAAGGGGTCTTAGTGCTATTAAACCTCAACTATACTTTGTTAAGAAAATAGACAGCAGTGTAACTGAGCTTCCTTCCAATACATATCAAGAAGATTAACATCTTTCAACATAGTCCTAGCCATCTCTCTTGACATACCTATTAGTCCTCTATCTACTACCCATTTTGTTAAGGGGTTCTGGGAGCAAACAAATATCTCCTAATACCATGATATTCACAAAAAAACTCAATTAATTTGAAGTAAGCTTACCTCCTCTATTTGATCTTAGAATCCATCTCATTCTCTACTTTTTCTTTGAAGATTTTAAAGTTATTGAAAGCTTTTGATTTATCTCTTAAAAATGTAACCCGAGACATTCTAGTGAAATCATCAATAAGAAACATGAAATACCTTTCACCTTGTTGACTCCTTATTCTTGTAGGTCCACAAAGTTCAGTGTGAATAAACTCCAATGGCATTGTAGCATAGCACTCCTTGCTCTTGAAACTTGTGTTTTTTTTCTTTCCCATTTGACACTCTTTGCATAATGTGTTTGTTGGCTTAGTTATCTTAGGAATATCTCTAACTACATGAGTAGAGTTGATCTTTACCATATTGTCAAAGTTGATGTGTCCCATTCTTTTGTACCACAACCAACACTCACCAGACTGAGCTCGTAGAAAAATTCTTCCATTTTCCTCCTTCAAATGATAAACATTTCCATTTGTCCTTGTACCTTTTGCAACTAATAGTTTGGACCTTGCCTTCTTGATTTCACAACTATTGGCATGAAATGTAAGATTGTATCCTTTTTTGCACATCTGATTAACACTAAGAAGATTATGCTTCAAACCTTTGACATAGAGGAAATCCTTAGTTCTACTCTTTTCATCAATTATTATCTAGCACCTTTTCAATAAATTTGTGTTGACTCATCACCACACTTAACAACTCTTCCATTAACCTTCTTAAGACTAATGAACCTTCTCTTGTCACCTGTCATGTGGTTAGAACAACCACTATCAATCACCCAAGAATTTTCTTCTTCCTTTGCATGAAAGGTAGTCCACACAACCATAGATCTTTCATTATTTTTGTTAGCCTACAAAGTACCATACTTCTTACATTTTCCAATATCACCCTTTTTTTCTTTCAAAGCCATGAATAGGGTTTCATCATTTGAATCATTATCCTCATCTTTTGAAGAAAAAATACTTTCCTTGGAATAGAAACCTCTTTTGAACTTATCATCTTATTCTTTATAAGGACACTTGGATGCAAAATGACCAATCCTTCCACAATTGAAAAACTTGAAAGGTAACTTACCTTTGTATTTTTTGATGCCTTTCTTCAATATTCTCACAAAGTTTGCTTCAATATCATCAAATTCATCATCCTAATCAACTTCTTCATCTTCTATCTTTTTATTGGTTTTGAATGTTGCTTCCTTCTTTGAAACATTTTTTTCAAATTCTCTCATTTCAAAGGCAGTGAGAGCACCAAAAATTTCATCTATTGAGTAATTTTCCAAGTCCTTAGACTCTTCACTAGTATATAATTTATGACTAAAATCTCTAGGGAGAGATGTCAAAACTTTTTTCACAATCTCATCTCTTTCACTTCACCAAGACCTATGAGGCCAATAACTACTTCATCCACATGAAGCATATAACTATCAATATCTTCTTCCTCTGTCATCCTCAGGGTTTCAAATATGCTCTTCAATATTTGCATCTTGGCTTGCTTTACTTTATTATCTCCTTCATAGATGTTCAGATTTTCCCATACATCCTTAGTAGAATTGCAACTCATTACCTTCAAAAGTTTTGAATCATCTAACCCACACAAGATAACATTCTTAGCCTTGAAATTGTTCTCATACAACTTTCACTTTGATGGATTTGTAGGAAGAGCAATAGGAGTAGTATAACCATCCTTGATAGATTGCAAAACACCAAACCCTAGATATTTTAGATGGCCTTCCATTCTTAACTTTCAAAAGGTGTAATTTGTCCCATCAAACCTAGGACCTTTGTAAGCTCCATCATGTGCCATCCCAAACCTTTCCTCAAGTGGTTAAGCTTCTTTAGAGGAACTTGGCTTTGATAAAAATTGTTGAACTCACTCGGAGATTGAGAGGGGGGTGAATCAATCTTTTCAAAACATGAAACCTTCAACAAACTCAAACTTCTTTATAAGATCAGAAAATTTTAAACAAATAAAAAACAAAGAAAGATATGGCAATTTAGTTCCTTAACAAGGTTAGCTACCTTCAACAATGAAAGATACAAAAATTCAACCCTTAACTAGATCAACAACAATGGAAACTTAAACAAGGAACACACATCCATAAGATACCACCAAAATTACGTGGAAAACCCAATGAGGGAAAAACCATTGTGAGAGTTAACTCACAATATATGAAGCTCACTACCAAAAAACTTGCAAACTAAGGTACACAAACTTAGGGAAAGATACAAAGACCTAATGAGACTCACTATCTCAGAATAGGATACATGAAGATTTAGAGTTTACAATATATGTCAACAATACACTTAGTTGACTGAGGTGTTAAATCACATCTAATCTATCTTCCACACACTTTCACACTTATACGAGATCTTCAATACATTCCTCACTCTCATACTTGCACCTAAAATGATCTTCCATTTATATCCATTGCAAGATCTCAAAACTTCAATTACGTCGGCCAAAAGGAATACAAAGAATGATTTCAACAATTTGGCCACAGAAACATAGTGTGAACCAAAAAATAATCTTATTACATCTTCCAATGTGATCTCAAACATTACACTCGTTGGCACACATCAACCCAAGTCAAAAATAAGGAAACTTGTAGATGAAGCATGTAGCACATTACTAGTTGGCTCTAAAACATAATTTCAATTGAATTAACTCAATATGGCCCTCAACAAGATAGGGAAGGACCCAAAACTATATTAACACAACCTCAAATGTTAGCATAAACCCTCAAGCACATGACACAAGAAAAATAATAAGCCATGGCGACCAGATATCCACAAATTCCCTAAAATCCAACTCAAAACACAATGCAACACCAAAGAGATCAATCATTGATGTACATACCATAGAGAGATGTTCTATGAACATCAAACAATATTTTTAGGAACTTATTTCACACTATCATGCCATCAACAGTCACCATAGACCAAATAGAAACAAAGTACTTCAACCCAAAAGCATAGAATGCACAATCATGTGATATAACACTAATAGATCAACTTGCAGACCACTTCAACACATGGAAACTAAATTGAGACACTCACAAACATCGAGAGCACATTCACCAAGCTACAAGAGCACATACATCAATGCGGAGCATTTTCCAGACCAATCCAAATAACCAACAACACAACCAACCTTTTTTAATTAACATAAAACTCCTCAGAAACACAAGTGACCTGAAAAGATAGGAGTGCAACATCCACAAAGCACAAACACTATATCTGAAACTGCAAGACCATATCTTCAACAATGGAGGAATACAAATAATTCTCCCAAATAGTCTTCAACACAACTTTCTAGAACAAATTTTTTTCATCAAATTGTAGAGGCCAGAACAATCTTGCAACAACACTTACTTCCTCAGGAACAAAAAAAGAGATCATACAACATACTATAGACCATCAACAACATCTCTCCACTATCAATATTACTTCTAATCCTCATCTTAATGTCTCTTACTTCTAATCCTCATCTTAATATATCATCATGAAATCAACTCTGTTGACAACAACCAACCTCAATACTACTTTACTTGATATCACACAAGACATGACATCCAACCATGAACATCAACACCACATCATCATGCATCAAAGACAACCCAAACTAACTATTTTCAACAATAACAACCAATGCCAAACAACAATGGAACAACCTTCCCAAGTTTTGACAACCAATGCTAACAATACAACCAAGTGCAACAATCTGACCAAGTGTTGACATAAATGACAACCAACTCACCAAGTGTGGACATCAATGGCAATAAATACCAACATAATGTTCATATACTTTGGTTTCTCCCAACTATATTGCACCCACCTGATTCAATCAAATAAATTTGACTTAGAATGCTAATATATAGACAAAATAGGAAGTCATATGGAATTTACTAGATTCCTATACTTCTAAAAGTTGCTAATGTAGTGTATCATCAATAAGATTTATCTACTCTATCCTTTTCTCACCAAAAATCTAAAAAATGAAGAGGGCATCTAAGGATGGAATTCCCTAGTATTACGGAAATTAATTTTTTTCTAGGAAGAGTGATGGTATCTTTGGGATCTTCTTGGAATTCACACTTATGAATTACTTGGGAATTTTAACTACATATTTCCTCATATGCAGTAATAAGTTATCATTTACAAAGTTAATTTCCTATGTAATATAGCTCTGACAATACCTCATCCCTCCTTCATTCTTATCTTATCATATTGGGCATAAGTGGGGAACACAAATACTCTCTCAATAACATTTGAATTGATTTCCAATGTAGTTTGACTTGTAGATCCAAACACCTTTCTTTTCTTTTGATCATATGCTTTGGCACAAGCCAATACCAACTCTAGGGATTGGAGGTAAATAAGAAAAGTAATAACATGCACCAACCCTAACTTCACTAAGAATTATGTCATAAATGTTGCATATGTTGGCACTAGTAAAACTTCTAGGGTTTATTTATAAAATTTTGCTAAACCTATCCTTCTAGGGATTAAACCCTACACCCTATTAATTCACTTTCTCATGGGTCTATTACTTTATTTCTATTTGATCGATGACTTTTTGGCTTCTTTTATCTTTTTTCATGTCTTCAAGGCTTTCTTGAACATTCATTGACCAGCCCCTTAGTCCTAGTAATCGTCTTAGATTTTTTATTCATGTGTGTTATTAAATCACTTAAGTCACTTTTGCGTGCCTACTAGAGTGGATCCTACTATAGCCTTAGTTGTCATCCACATGTCAAATTTTCTTTATGTCATGTTCATTTAGTTCATCATAGTTTCTAAGTCTTCGAGCCTTGTAAGGTTGTGGTCGTGAGCTATTATGACATGTGGCACTAATGTGTCAAGTTCTTATTGTGTTTCATGACATTCACATCGTAATTTATCAATAAAGGGACCACCTCAATACCACGCTTACATGTTATGCCAATGCATGTCCTCCCAATGATGTAAGAGGGTCTGCCTCTCATAAGGTTGTAAGTTCACTTTATAGGTGGCATAATGCTATTGTGTGACATGACCATAATGTATCACAAATTCACTAAAAGGGAATTCATTTTTTGTGCGATAGGAAAGAGAAATATGATGGTCATTGATCATTTTTTCCAAATCAAATCCATAGTCCAAAATCAAAATTGAGAAAATAGGTAGTTGTGAACACTATGTTCGCTTGTATCCACCATTACTGTGATGAATTCACCATTATTGCAATGAATTAAAAATTTCTAACATGACCATAAAGGATTTTGACTAAATTCAATTCAATTCAATGTTGCAAATGTCCAATTGAGCATTACACAAAGAAAATTTTGGAATTCAAGGCAGTTTGAGGGCTTGCAACAACAAATAAGGGTTTTGAACAACTCGTAGTGGGTAATTGAAAATTATTTTTAGATTTTAGAGGAGTAAATTTTAGGGTTGAAGAATCATTTTCTTGAATATTTGTTCAATTGGAAACCCTAGAATATCTTCAAATTTGGAAAACCCTAGTTGTCCTAGAAAACCCTAAATTGAGTCAATCCTCTTCTCAACCTACGAAAATGAAGTGAGGCCTAGAATAAGACATTCTAGCTCAATTACAAAGCTCATCGAAGAAGGTGTAGCATGGCTAGGGCTCTAGTATATTATCATATAGGTTAATTGGTAGGGTTGATGGTTTAAGGGATGTAACACTTCCCATATAAGGTTGGGAATTATTTGAATATTGTTATAGGAGAAGCAATATTGTTTGACCTATGTCCAACACCTGTACCTTAGATTTGAGGATGCTAGCAGTTCCAA